>QTSX02003650.1:0-295280 GCA_014839935.2 Entomophthora muscae
TTTGCAACTGGAAGTAGGGATTGATTGAGCAATCAAATTGTTGTCATCACTTCCATTTAGGTTTCTGGACTCAAGCGCCAAGTAAGAGCTTTAATTCTGGAGTTAAAGGCCTTGTTTTTTGACCCTTTGTGTAACCCCTGAGTTGCCAATATCTGAGAGGATTTGAGTGGAATTTAGAATGTTCTTGAATCCACTAGTTCTCAATTGATTGGTTGAGTAATTGCCTATGTGTAATTGTGTTCTGAAATCTGACTTTAAACTTAATGTCCATCAAATCTGTCACATTCTAGCACATTACAACATTGCCTGAACTTCTGTTCCTTGGTCACATTATCAGCAAGGGAAGAATCAAACAAGACCCAGAAAAGATATGTACTATAACCAAAATGCCAGCTCCAAGAAATAAGAGTGAATTCTTTACCTTCCTAGGCATGGTAGCCTACGTTAGAAGATTCATCTCTGACTGGGGAGCTCTGACAGTCCCCCTGTTAGCCATTACAGGCAAAACAACTAAGTTTGTCTGTACGCCACTACGGGACCAGCACTTTTGCCATTTAAAAGAATGTATGGTCACTGCTCCTATTCTCTAGTATCCAAATTGCAAAGGAATATATGAGTTAGGAACTAATGCATCCAACTACAAGATAGGAGGGGTACTCTGTATCCAGACAGCAGAAAAGGACTTCCTCCCAGTGGCATAAAAGTCAAAGAAACTATCTGACAACAAAAAATATACCCCATACACTACAAGGAATTGGTAGCCATTGTGCACTGCCTCATGAAATGGCAATGCTACCTAGAAGGGGCACAAACGTTCAAAGTCCTCACTGACCATAAATTTTTGATATTCTTTAAAACACAACAGCACTTATCAAGAAGACAGGCTGAGTGGATGAGTCTCATAAAGAGATACCCAATACAGATCAAGTACAAGCCAGGCAAAGAAATGCTTACTGCAGACACCCTATCAAGGCTATACAGTAAACATGTCCCACCTGTTACCCCAATGGACATCCAAGAGAAAGTCCTTAAGAACAAACATCTTTTCAAAAAACGTATATGGTGCATTGCACCAAATCCTCCCAAATGGTGACACCGTACCTTACGTCCCGTCAACACAAAATATTGACACAATCCTTATATATCACAGAGACTTAGGGCAAACCTTTAGTAGGAACTTGCACAAATATCTCAAGAGACGCTAATGGTGGCCCAACATGCTAGATGATATCAAAGAGGTACTAGAGCAATGCAAAGTCTGTGAGAAGTACGCCCAATCTGAGGCACCACCCAAGTCAGTAGTACCAGTATCAATCACAAAACCCTTTAAGGTGTGGTCACTGGATATTGTGGGGCCAATGCCTGGAAATAAAAAAGGCAAGAAGTACATCATAAAAGCTATCAACTATGCAATCAGGTGTCCTGTGGCACAAGCTACAAAGGAACAGTGCCCTGAATTTGGCCTTAAGGACGTCTTGGAGTTTAACATCTATAGTGCTAGCTTTGGAGAGTGTGGTTTCAGGCCTATACAAAAATTAATAGAAGTCTTAATGACTCTGAAGTCTTTACCCTTAAATCTAAAGTAACAACTAAGTATAGTGTAAAAGTAAGTAGGTAATGTGTGAAAGTATAAAAGTATGTTTATTGGGAGAAAGAAGGGAAGTTTATATACTGGAAAGGCTGTGCAATGGATACAGGAGTGTTATTAACACCTGCACCATTGTCTAGAATATTACAGCATCTTCTAGTGTCCACCAGGCTCTTGCATCTGCATTCCTTCTATTTGGGGATAATCTGGATGATCTGGAAGGGAATAGTTGATGTGTGTTATCCTGAAGTAGCTGAAGCTTGCAGCTGCCCATTGTGGAAGCCGCTTACAGTTCCTGAACTTGATCCAACTGGATGTAACAGATTGGCCAAATCATCATAACATCCAAGATACAATTGGAATTGCAAATCCATCAGATCCAACAAATCTGGGTGCAAGCCAAATTAGCCTTTACTATCAGGATTAATTCCACTAATAGCCTTGACCATTATAATATGCACCTAATTTACAACAAACACAAAGGCAATGATGTGAGATGTTTTATTGGGAAAGAGATTATAGCCAAGTTTGGGAAACCTAACCTCCTGATCACAGGCAGAGGCATCAAACTTAATTCCATTGACTCCAACGTCTATCTTGCCAAAAAGGGAATAAAACACATCACATCCAGCCCATACCACCCAAAAGCAAATAGACAAGTAGAACAACTAAACAGCTCCCTAGTAGAAGCCCTCAGTAATAATATGCTAATAATCTAAAAGCTTGGATTGATATGCTACCAACCTCCCTTATGATCTGCAGAACACAAGTTGACCGCAATACAGGCAAAGCCCTTATGAACTTGTCTATGGTCAAAAGCCCGCCCTTGTTGTTATAACCGCGGAACCACAATTACCTCTACCAAAGAAGGTGTCAGACAACAGTAATCCTGACGTACATTGTGTCAGAAAAACCAAAAAGATATGGAGTGGAAAAAGATCAAAAATGAGGCAATCCCACTACAGCAGGAATATTCCAATTTGGTGAAAAAATCTGGGCTGTCAACCATGACCAGCACAAGTTGCATCCAGGACTACGTGGGCCAGGCATTGTCATGGAAGTCAAACCCAACAATACCTATCTCATCAAAGGAATTGGCGCCCAGACTGAATTGAAACGCATGTACCATGACCTACTCTGCCTGTACAAAGCAAGAACAGCTCAGCGCAACTCTGGAATCCCTGTTCCTAATACCAAACTGGACCAATATCAAGTCTGTATCCCTGACACTCTCAAGAATATTCCCAAGGCTCCGCCTTCCAGCACCCCAGGGGAAGATGTTGCAACATCTTTGATTACTCCCTCTCAGGAAATTAACACCCCAAGTAGTTCACTGAATGATTCACTGAATGGCTCACTGACTAATTATTAAGTAAGTGACACCACTATCATTTGACCATCTATTGTGGGGATCACACAATCCAGATCCTAAGTGGAACACAACTTGAATAAGCCTCGTGACTTAAGAGGAACATTACTCAGATAAGCCCCATGACCATCATAATGTATATGGACAGTATGTGGCTTCCCATGATACCATATAATATCCTATATTCATATAAAATAAAGTATCATTCTCTTCTTAATTTTTCCCTTTATCTTGTTTATTATACTTCCCAGAAGTATATACTTGACAATATCATTATTTTTTTGTCTCAAATATTATCACATAATTCTTTATTTTCAGGTGAGTGTTTTATAAAAATTCTTAAATTAGATATATTTAAAAAATAAAAAATATAAAAGTATAACTGATAATGAAAATCATTTTAGATCATATGAATTTTTATATTACTGTAAATTTAGAACCTAAACATAAAAATGTGGGATTGTCAAATCCTTGGTCCAAATTTCAAATCACTTTTGCAGGATGGCCTTTTTTAATTAAATTGATTTTTGTGAGTATTTATTTGAATATTTGAAAATGCGGGAACTCATAAACACTTTGCAAAGTTCAAGTTGAGCTGCATATTTCCTACGGACAAAATGAATTAACTGGAATCAGATTTGAAGCATTCAAATCCATCAGCCAGTTTCATTAAGTTTACTATATTTTTTGGATTTGCGGGATTCCCAAATTCATGAACCAAATTTCAAATCACTTTTTAATGCCACTATTAAACTCAGATATTAATTGAGGGAACTGGAATCCAAATTTAATGTACAGTAAGCACACTAGAAAACACCAGCCCAAATAAAGAAGCTCCACCACAACTAAAATCAAACTAAAAATTCAATCTCAATAACCATAATTAGACATAAAAAGTGATTAAACTTTAAAATCATTCAAAACTGGAAAGGATACAATATTATTAACTTCAAATCACAGATATAGAAATTCTGTTACTATTAAAGGCTAAATCAAGAGAAAATAACTTCTCATAACAAAAACCAAAAATCTAAATAAATACATATTTAATCTAAAGTATATTTTTATTTTATTTTTATGGACAGACAATCACATTCTCAACCAGCTCCTGCACCAGCCTGCGGGGCAGCCTGCCCACAAGGGCATCCCAGAGGGTCCAAGAATAGACCCAGAACACAACTCAAGGGGAGTAATGACAACACACAGGCCTCCCAAGGCATCAGCGCCAGCCAGCCACCTCCCACATCCCAAGCCAGAATAATCAGCTTGAATCCCAGGCAGAAGCCACTATCAAGGCCTGCTACCAATTTATCTTACACCAGGGTCACCTGGAACACTGAGGTTGTTTACACTTCCACTGTGTACCCAGTTGTCACCTGGCCCCACACTCTGGATCCAAGAGCTGCTATTGCATGCCCCGCGTCTTTGAAACGTCCTATGAGCCATTGGTCACAACTGAGGAGCCATCTACGCCTGTGATGTATTCCACCATTGATGGGGCCACCCCAAGCAAGGGTGATCCCACCTTCTACACAAAGGTCCTCATCCCCTATGTTGATCCTGATAGCCAGAATGTTGCAGTACCATCCAAGGGCTGGTGTCAGTTGACAGATAGTGAGTGTGAAGCTCTCCTCAACTGTTTGAACTGGGGATTAGCAGTTCAGGATATTGCATCCTAATTTGGTGTCACAGCCAGATATATTGGTAATATCAACAAAAAATTTGGCAACACCAGGCAGATTGCCAAATATGCCAAGGCAAAAAGATAGCCCAAACTCTTGCAGCCTATGCATTTTGAGGTAATCAAGCAGTGAGTAACCAAGGATTGCCACCTGGACACACTTGCTGTTCAATCAATGCTGGCCACAGAGTTTGGGGTTTCTGTTTCCAAAACCCCTGTCTACAAAGCAATGGTTAATTTGGGCTTCTCATGGAAAGTACAGGGGGTTTCTCCGTACAATAGGAACAGCAAGAAGACCATTAAGGATTGACACATTTATGTCAAGACCTATCTGGCTCTCAAGCAGACTGGGAATGTCCAGTTCTTCTATATTGTCAAATTGTTATTTTCCTCTTCACTCAGGTCTAGGCATGTGTCAGGATTGACAGTTTGTTACCCCTCAAAACCCAGGCCCAAGGGCAAGATTCAAACTCTGAACCCAAATCCCTGCGGGCTGCTGACCCCATGGACCAAGAGCCTGCCTGCCTGCGTTTTTCTGAGATTAAGCCCCGCGCGCTGAAGGCCCTGCTAAGTCCTAAAGTCAGAATATCAGTACAGGTTTAATTATGATGGTTATTGAGGGGGAGTTTCTTGAATTACCTAATGGAGGCAGAGAAGGTGGCCCCGTGAACTTCATGAGCTTGAAGTCTTCTCAAGTAACCAATCAAACTCAACTACCAAGGAGAAGCCTGGGCTTTGGTCCTGACCCTGTGACCACAGCCAAAAATCAAGGAAATCAAGTGACCAATTTGGATGTTCTGAATAATGAGAGAACATCCAGCTGAGGTGCCATTTTGCCGCTCCTACACCCGGGCCTCCTGGCCACCTGCCTGCATTTTTCCAAATATTTTGATGAAGCCCTTATGGAAAATACTAAGTTTGAAGGCAGGATGCTATATATGCCTATAGATTCTGCGCTCAAACCTTATTGCCATTTTGAATAAAGGTTATGTTATTTTGGCTCACACAGCTATTGCCTTATTCTGTATTTGCTATCTACCAATTCAGTTTGAGATCTCCTGGCCCTCCTGCCCCACTGCCCGCAGTTTTCTGTCCTCCTGGTGTGCCCTTTGGACCCATCCATTTTGCTGAGTACCCTCTGAAACCCAAATACAAGGACTACACCCCAGAAAAGATCCTTGAACTTGATCCTTTGGCCCACATACAATCTGCAGTTAGATACAAACAACAAGGCCCGTGGATATTTTAAACACCCAAGTTTTTCAGAGGGAATTCAACTATCTCTTTGCTTACAACCTGCCCATGGAACCGCCCATGATCCTAAAACCCATGCCTTCTTCCTCACCCAACCTCTCAACCAACCATACTGGCAAGCTGTTTGGGATTGTGTACATCACCCTCACAGAGGTGATTGACACTATAATCCCAGCCGCTGGCCCGTAGACCTGGGTGAGAAAGTCTGTCTCCTACCTTTTTAAGTTAGCTCCCCTCTTGTGGTGGGCATTTCCCGCAAAAAACCTGGCCCGGGTCACCCCTGGAAACAACAGGCCAGCTGCCCAAGACTTGATCCCTAACTGCATATGTGGTTCAAGAAGGGTGCAAGAATAGTGCAGCACATTGTGCAGCTGTTTGTTCTCAGACCTATTACATGGTAACGCTTCTTGGTCCTTGCAGGTTGGACCAGTATCAGATGATCAAGGGTTCCCATAATAGCAGGAACTTCCTTGATTTTCTCCAACCCAGCAAGGAGTACCTTTGGATTAATTACCGCAGTACAACTAACATTGTTGTGTTGGATAATGTTGGGCTCCACAAAGTGGATCTGGTTGTGTCCAAGTTTCCACCCATTGACAAGAATAGCCATTGCTCCAACCACCGCCTTGCTGAGTGCCCAATGAGACTCCTCTTCCCTACACCCTATTCTCCATTTCTGAATCCAATCAAGGAGGTGTTTGGTTGGATAAAGGTTAAGGTGAAGAAAGGCCTCCCTCAGGATACCAAGGATCTCTGCAACATTTTTGAGATCAGCTAATTTGCAATGCCACCCAATGTGGTAGTAGCTTTTTACAAGCACTTGGAATACTTCCTTCAAAAAACCCTCAACTCCAAGCCAATCAGGTAAATGGGCGCTCTGGATTTATTTATTTGTTTTTATTTGTATTTATTTTGTTTTTAATTGGACTTGAAAATTAATCTTTATATATAAGTACAATACAATGAATTGTATTATAGACATATAAGAATTTTTACATTAGTTAAATAAAATTATTTATATTGGATACAGAGACACATTTTTAGTATAATGCATCAAATATTATATTGACTGTAGAGCTAACAAATAAACAAATTAAATAAGATACAAATAGATCAATTTTATTTAAATAATTGTGAGCTCTTTTTAGTACTTTGGTTTTTTTTAAGCCGCAAATTAGACTTTGCAATTCATCACCTGATTTTATTGATTTAGTGCCACTATAGCCACACAACCAAAAAACCAATGATTTTCATGTATCTCTTACTAATTAGTATTTATGACGTGGGTTAATCATAGCAAATCTATTTATCAAATCATATTACAAGGAAAAGTGATTTGAGTTCTAAACAATCACTTGTTTAAAACATAAGTTAAGCAGGCAGCTCAATGCAGATAAATAGAGTTTTTGTTGTTTAACTATGTAATATATGAACCCGTACTTGACAAGCAACTAAATAAAAAAATTTATAAATCATATTTTACTATTACATGTGTTTGCTTTATTAAACTGTCTCTTTATTATTATCAACCTACTTATATATTACTATTATAATTTAAAAATAAAAATAAAAATAAAGATAAAAATTAAATTGCAAGAGAATATTATTTATTAAGGGGATGCTAATTGCAAAGGGGAATGTGATTATTCCAGAGTATTATACCCCAAAATCAAATTTTCAGCTAGAGTGTCTAATTAGATCCAAATACTCTTATGTATGTGGTGAAAACCCTTGGATGCAATTGCTAGAGGGGTGGCGCCCTGCACCCCGGTGGTTGCCACACGCTTAATAAAAGGGAGGAAGGTAAGCAAATCAATCAGTAGATTCTTTTTGGGAGGCACGTAGTACCCATACAATGGTGCCGGTGCAAAGGAGTCATACAGGACATGCTTGACTATCCTATACCCCGCGGTGTCTTCTGGTGTTCTAGTGCTAATTGGCATATATCAAGTTGTATATATATATCCTCCAACTTTTTGACATTAGTTTTTAATATGCAATGTAGTAGGATTCCTAGGTATACTGCAATGTGAATCCTTTGCAAGGTATATTTTTTCAGAAAACATGCATAATTTTTTATATATTTGAACTAATCTGTTGATGTAGGATGTGTTGCTGAACTTGAAGATGGTTCCGGGGGCGCCCAGCTTGTATCTGCCCCCCATGCCTTGACAAAGAAAATAAATAAATATGGCTTGAACTTATTCACAAGGATTGTGTCCCTGACTTTATTTGATAATGCTTTAAACACTTCATTGGAAGTTTCAGTTTTGAGATATTCTAGTCCTATTTGAAAGTCAATTTTGAGATTTTTTCATATTCATTTATATTTGAAAAGGGAAATTGTTGAATACTTTAATAAATATATTCATTGAATTTTATCTTGATATCCCCTCAAATTTCAATCATCTCTTTGAAATTGATATTTGCTCCTATTTCATATGCTTCCCTAATCCACGGCAAGTGCCCTGCAGGTGGTAAATATTCCTTAGTTTTTGATTCAATATTTTCAAATTCATTCATGTTCATTTGAATTATTTTTATTAATTTCATTTTGATTTATTTGCTTTACAGGGGCTACCAATGATGGGTAACCCCAGTAAGCTCAAATGGGCGTAAAGACCACCACTTCAGCAATATTGTCCCCATTTCTTGTTACAGTAGTTTTATAAGCTATGGCAACAACCAAAAATACCTCAGATTTAAATAAAACAATTTCAGATTTGAAAAAAATCCAAGTTGCGCAAGATTCAGGATTCAATTAATTTAGAAAAAATTGGTTAATAAATGAACTGTCTAAAAAAACAAAATTTCACTAGCCCATTATAAAAAATTGTATTAAGTATCAAACAATGTTGTTTAAACCACAAACAAAATGAACTGAACTGACACAGCAAGTGAGATGGATGGATGCTGTTATGGAGTATATTATAATCCAATCAGGATTCATATGAGGCACCAACAGAAGGACTAAAATGAAAACAAAAAATGAGCAATCTAGAAGCAAGATTCCACAAGCACAAAACAAAATGAAATCATACAAAATGTGTAGTATGAGCAGCCTAAAATAGAAGTATAACAGTTTAACAGCTAATTAACAGCTAACTAATTTAGGAACAGAGGAATTTTATTCATTTTCATAGCTCCTAATTTTTGTAAAATAGTTTTGAGAACCTTCCAAATATGAAATGATGATTACAATAAAAATAAATCATACAATTTCAAACTTCTACTTTTAGTGATTTTATCCTAGGTTTTTTTACAATGGTTTTTACTAGCAATATTTTTGACAGCACTAGCAATCAAGCCAGCAGCAGCCAAGCCAGATTCAATGGAGGAAAGGCCCAGAATGTGGAGGCACCCATTTACACCCAAGCCTTTGAGGCAGGTAACAAGGAAGCTGACCTGTACCTGACCCCCAACCCATATGGCTTTGAATTTTTCAGTAGTCACTTAGTGTCTAGCTCTGCCCCTGCTCCTGTACCCACACCTGCACAAGCTGCCCATCAATCAACCAATAAGGATGGCAAACTTGATTCAGAACAACTTCCTGCCATTAGTCAACCTGCAATCCCCTCAGCTAATCAGACTTCAGTTCCCCTGTCCCAGCACCCCAAACGCAGAATCATTACTGTCCAAATTCTCCAGGAAATTGTGGCCCTGAACCTGCAGGGTCTCTCCTGGGATCAGATTGCAACCCAATTGCAATTCACCCAAGCCACAATAATGTGGGAATTAAACAACCTGATGAATAAGGGGAATCTGATTGGGGCAGCCAAAAAGCCCAAGAAGGCCCCTGAGTCCAAAATCACTGGAGTGTACCCAATTATTCTTGACCTCCTGCAGCAGGACCTCAAGCTTACCTTGACCCAGGTCCAAAAGCAACTTGCGCACCATGGCATTTGGGTATCTTAGTGCATGGTGCAGCTCTGGATGCATGGCAAAGTGGCGTCAGTCTGTGTATTGACCAATGTCACAGGCAACCAATGAGATGGCAGTGAGGATTCCCCATATGATCCTGCCATTGAATTCACCCTAGTCAAATGCCTGAAAAGTCTATCAGATGACTTCATGTTTATCTCCTACTATAAGCTATCAATAACTTTTGACAATTTTGGCGCCCAAGGAAGAGCTGCCACCCAAAAAGGTAGGAAGAAGGTCAAGAAGGGGACGTTTATTGGTGCGTTTCTGGCTGTTTTGGCCAAGGTTTTTGTCTACTATTGGACAAACCCAGGTTTAATCAATGGCTACAAGTATGACCACATCCTTGGTGGATCACTTGATTTCTGGGATGGCTCAAATTCCAAGCACCAGTTTTTTTGAGCCACCAGATGGAGGGTAGCTCCACTGCCCTTGAGGCCATCCAGCGACACGGGCACCAGGCCTTGGTCTACCCAGCTGGCCATGCAGACATCAATCTGGGTGATTTTTGTTTTCTTTAACATTGGAGATACACTCTGGGAGTGCCGCCCTCAGGCTTTCAACGACCTCTATCTTGGGGTCCTTGACCATGATTCTCTCTCTGGATGCCAAATGGTGGCTGACTTGTTTGTGCAGATGGTTTTCCATGTAATATGGACAACCAATCACAGAAAGACAAGTGTCTCCCACCCTGTGCCAAAGCCACTTACCAGTCAATTGAGCCAATGATATACAAGAAATATAACAAGCGTTATATGGTGGCCATCACGTGCAATCCTCCTACCCCTACCCCCGTCACCACTACCCTCAACCTTCCAGCCTCACCCACCCAATCCCAGACCTCACAGGCCAGCACCATCTCAACGCCTTCCTTCCCACACTATTCTGCCTACTAGGCATCACTCTTCCCCACCCCCAATAAACCCCCTGTTGCCAAACATTTTCTATTTATATTATCTTTATTTTGGATTTCAATTTTTCATTTTTTCTTTTTTTATAGTTGGTTTTATCCTTTATGTTCAGTTTATTTCTATAAAATCATATATTTAATATTCTGTGTATCTAGATCCTGAACACAGGTATTTTTAGTACCCAAACACAGCCCCTTGTGAAAATATTAACAACAACTTGGTGATCAACTGAATGTGAATTAGAAAATTACAGTGTTAATTGTGTTTAGATAAAGTTGTTGCTGATCTGAATTCAAAACCTTAATGATAAACTTTAAGCCAATCAGGAACCAGGTGATAAAGTGATTGTTGTGACATAAAGGGTCATTCAATAATTCCTTGATGCATGTGAGCTAATTAATATTATTGGCTGGATCTTTTGCTATTGTACGCCATTGCCACTGTGGCAAGTTGTTGGTGGACTAGTGCCCAATCAGCTGCTGGGTTAGCACTAGTCCATCAACAACTTTCCACAGAAGCAATGGCGCACAATGTCAAAACAACCAGCCAATCAGATTAATTAGTTCACATGCATTAAATAATTATTGAATGACCCTTTATGTCACAACAATCACTTTATCACTTGGTTCCTGATTGGCTTAAAGTTTATCATTAAGGTTTTGAATCCAGATCAGCAACAACTTTATCTAAACACAATTAACCTATAATTTTCTAATTCAAATTTAGATGACCACCAAATTTTTGTTAATATTTTTACAAGGGGCTGTGTAAAGTGCCAAAATAATATGGCAATTAAGGAAACAATGCCAACACAAAGAAAACCACACATATTGGGTTAAGCGTAAGACATATACACAATGAGTAAAAATGGGATAATGTAGTAAATGGGAAAACAAACAGGAATAAACAAAGATGCAATAGTATCAGAATAATACAGATTTTATTGGGGTGGAAGCTATAAAAACATATGGAAAGGTTAGTAAAAAATCAATCAGAGAACTCAAAAAGTTATTGAAGGACCTTGACTCTGTAATTGCAGTGATCAAAGAAATTGACTGCAAGGTCAAAGCAAGAGTTAAGTCTACCGTCCTTGAAGGGGAAAAAATAGACAAGGTGTCCGCAAAGGCCCTTATGACCAAAATACCAGACACCCCTGAGAAGACAATCAAGCGCCTACTCAACATTCAGAAGACAGTGGTCAAGGGCCTCCAGTTTAAGGCATACAATCTTTCTGTACTGTCTGTCTGGGTTGAAAACCCCAAGATGTATGCACATCTCAAGTCAGCAAAGCGCGCCAGGAAAGAGGACACTGAATTGCAGAGCAATTGTTTGCCCCAAGAATGGTTAAGACTGCTGAAGCTGCTGACAAGGAGGAAACACGCAAAGATAACCTAAAAAACAAAATTAATAAAAATTCAAAATTCTTACCTTTTTTAGAAAACATAGACAGCAAAATCTGCCAGCTCCTGGTCCCCTTTGTCCCTGTCATGTTCTACACCAACTACACCAATCATGTGGCAAGACAGCTGTTTCTGTCCCCCCTGTCTTGCAGGCGCTGGAGAACTGCATCCACAGGTCCTTTCTGATGTCACAGGAGGCATTGGATGATCTAACACATGCCAAGGTGGCATCTGAGTGGGCAGTTACTGCCTACAAGGATGCCCAACTAGTCTGCCTGAACCTGGTATCCCTCACTGAAGTTTACTGTGTAAACTCCATTGAGCTTGTTTGGGACGTCCTGGCAACGCTCCCATTCAAGAACATACCAGAGATGGGCCAGGCCCAATTGAATGCTTGTTTCTGCTTCCCAGTTGAGCACACGCTCTCTTACCTGCTGGAGAACTTTGGGTGTGCGGTGAAAAAATTGGCTGTTGCAGATACAACAGCTGTCAAGAAAACCAAGATCCTCCTAGCCAACTTTGGGCTGGCCTGGAGTGCTGACAAGACAAGGATCCCTCTGGCACTGGAGCTCACATTTGCCAAGACCAAGAATGAGAAGAAGATTAGTACTATGTATAATAAACTTTGTGAGTTTACAGAAGCCTTTGCTGGACAAAGGCTTCATCTTATTGTTTACCTTAGGTATCTCTTCTACTTTGGAATAGGCGCCAGCATGGAGGACCTGGACAGGGTCCTTCTCAGGATTAACCTGGCCAGGCTCTCCCTGGATGGGAAGAAGGTCCCCCCAGATATACCTTGGTGGATCACATCATCCAGGATGCCCTGGTCCTGGCCGGTATCTACGGGTTTGCAGCCCCGCCTGAAAAGCTGCTGCTTCACTCCCACCTGACCCTATGGACTTTCACCATCAGGAAGGAGTATTTCAATCAGGGTGTATCTACTGTCTACAGTGTGGCAGTGAAGGTTGTGTGCCACTGCCATTACCAGGTGGGTACATACCAAAGAATCCATTACAGGTGCCCTTAAAACTCTCTTTTCCAATAAATATATTTACATTTTAGATTATTTTTATTTATCATAATTTTTATAACTTTTATTTTAGCAAACAAGTTTTTCAAAATAAATCCCAGAGAAGGTTTTCATAAAAGCATAATACTATATGTTAATAAACTATACTTCTAATTTGTACATTATACATTTAATTTTTTAATTCCATTTTTATATTTATTTGATAAGAGTGATATAAAAATATTTTCGTAATCCAGTATCAAGTGTTTGGGATAGCCTCAGATGCCACAATAAAAAAATTAATATAAAATAAATAGATTACAAACCTTCATTGATGATCCCGCTGAATGTGATTGTGGGCTTAGAAGCTTCTAAATATAAAATGATAATTAATAAATCCTAGATAGTAAATTAGATAATAAAAAAAGTTGGACACACTAAGCCTTTAATTAATTGGCTGTTTGGCAAGGCACACAGGGATGAACAAATCAACTGGCCATAGAATTTGGCCCCAGTCTCAGCTGGGAGGGTGTGGATCCTAGCCTGCAGTGTAAGAGAGGGGGGCTAAACTAACTAAGTTCCGCTCCCATCCTGGTGCAATATACCACCAGGATACCGCCCAGTGGAGAACTGGGACAGCCGCTTGAAGGGGGGACCACAAGGACAACACAGGGGATAGTTGAGGTATCTAGGCGTTCAGTCCCATCAACACCAGGCCAGTGAGTAACCAGGGTGTACAAGAGGAAGCAAGGGGGGACACTGCGGGGGCCTGAAGGGGCACCAGATTGTGCTTCTCAGGACTGGGCATGGGTGATGCTGTTCTCTCCTTAAACGCAGAAGCAGGCTGAGTGAAACCGGCAGACTCCAGATCCAGGTTGCCACAAGCCAAACTCTTTACCACTACCTCCCCAGAGAACAGCAGACCACTAGGGAGATCCAGAAGGCGAGACAGATCATTGCCCACAAGACAAGCAGAAGAGGAAATCTTGGTTCACAACTCTGGTGAAGTTGACCATAGAAGCAAGAGAAAGGGGATCACAGAAAACACCACAAATTTGAGAACTGGGAGTAGCATGGCTGCGTTCTCCGTAAAATTTCAGATAGGGAGGCAAGATTTTGTGGGTAGGAACCAATAATTTTGTAGCACCAAGAGGGACCTAAAAGCAAAAGCAGGAAAAATGAAGCCAGGGGGGCACATGGAAGGCTTGGTGGTAGCCTCGGGTGACTTTAAATTAAATATAAGTAAAGTTGGGTTCAAAATCAAGAAAATTCAAAGAAAATTCAATTAAAAGTAAGTCTTTATATTGAAATCAATTAAAGTTTTAAGGTTTGAAGTTGTCTTTTGAAAGCAAAAGTGGGACAAGCAAAGACTATACGTCTGAGCTTCTTCTAGAGAGCCTAGGGAGGATGCCGGGTTCAAAGCAGGTACACACAAGGTAAACTTCAACAAAAATTCTAACACTTTAATCTTCAAACTATAGGGAGCCAAAACAAAGTTTCATGGGCCCCACCAAAAGTCAAAAATTCCGCAAAAATTCCAAAGTTTAATAAATTTGAGAATAGACAAGCAAGGGACTGAAAGTTCCCTTGCTGTGTAAAAGGAGGGTTTGCTGCAGGAGAAGGTCACATGATTTCAGGATTCAAGTCTGATTGGGTGGGGATAAAAATTTTATATCAGGGTTGGCAAAACTGGAGGGATTCAACTTAATTTCCGCGGTACTCCCTGATTGGCTGGAGGAGTTGTCAAGCACTTGAAATTCACTTGAGCTTTTGGATGCCAATGTGGCAGGAGCCAATTGGCTGGATCTGATAGTTTTCAATAATGGTCAACATCAGGCCAGCAAGAAGTCCAAATTTACCAGGGTTTCTTCCAAGGAAGGAACAGTGGGAGCTGTAGAATTTGCAGGGTATGCCAATACAAATCTTTTGTCTACAGTGTGGGCTAAATCTTTTAACAAGTTGAGTGGTTTAGCTGGACTGTGAGCGGATTTCTTTGTACAACAGGGGAACACATTTCTATCCAGGGCCAAAGGGGGCAGTGAATTTACATGCAGCAAATCAAAGAGGTCCTTGGTCCCAGTTGGGGTCCCTTGCTTGATGACTCACTTGAGCCACCCAAAAGCTTCTTCAATGGGATTCAGGAAGGGCAAATAGGTGGGGAGGAAGAGAAGGCACAAATTTGCTGTGGTCAATAGTTGGGGGCCAACTGCAATGCCTGTATCAATTATTAGAAATTTTTTGAGAATATCTGCCACTTTGTGAAGTATGACATTATCCAGAACAATCACATTGGTGAAGCCCAGGCTTGTGCGCCTCAGGTGCTCCTGTGTCACAAGTGACAAACTCCTGTCAACTATGATAATCAAAAGGCCTCAACTATGGGAGTTGGACCCTGGCATCTCGCGGGCTGCCAGCCCATAGGGCCAGCCGCCCAGCCGCCTGCAGTTTTTGGGGTTCAAATCAGGATTGGATTTGACTTCGGAGAATCTCCTGAAGTTTGATGAGCCAACTTTGTCTACAATGATGCCTCATGTGCTAGGGGCTCCTGTTAACCCAACCAATCAACGGGCCAGGTTAGCCACAGACCCCAGAATAACCCAGGCCACATCAGAAGAAGAAACAAAGATACCTTCCCTGAGAATTGGGCCACCCAGAGATGACCCGTCCTGTGACCTGGTTAAAGAATTGGAGTGCTCTAGTTGCAAGTCAGCCAATGAAATAACCCCCGCAATTGTTGCCACCAAGGACTGTGAGGACCTAGTAGATGGGGAAACCTGGGCCATGAAAATCTTTGAAAGTTTTGCCATGACAGAAGGGCATACTTATACCCTGGGCCGCCAGGAAGATGCCCATCACCATCCTTGCAATAAAGTGACATGAACCTTTGGTTCAACCAGATCATACCATACTTGTTATTAGTTTTATTTCATCTTCAGTATACTCCACGCGGCCCCGTTCCCCGTGCCTACATACCCCAAGAAACTGCGGACCAGCTGCCTGAACTTTACCGTCCACCAGGAGCTCCCTTTGGCCCAGTACATTTTACTGAGTACCCACCCAACCCGGCGTATTTGGAGTTTACTCTGGAGGAGATCCTTATCCACGACCCTGAAGCTAGAACTAGAGAGACTGAAACTGTATACAGAGAAGGCATCAAAATCACCATACCTCCTCTGCTATTCTGGGACAAGTATAATTTCCTGCCTGCATATTTAGTTCCAATGACGCCACCCCACACCCTGCGGCCCAACTGCCCGCAAGATTCCGTTGCCGCTGATGAATCCACCTCTACCCAAATATTTGGGGTGATGTATATCACCCTCACTGGGCTGATTGATTCCATGGTGCCTGCAAGCGGACCTTGGGCAATACTTGGAAAATTGTTATCTTATATTGTAAAGTTAGCCCCAATCCTGTGATGGGCTCTCCCTGCTGGGCCCGCGGGCTGTCTGCCCGCAAGTCCTCAGGAACCCACCACAGGTTGGATCCCTGACATTATAACAATCTACCTCAAACACGGTAACCTGGGCCCCAAGATGTTGTTAACTCTTGGGGCATCTTGTATGCTATTTTTATTGATTTCAGCTTACTATGCGTACAAGTTAGCTACCAACCTGATCACTGCAGTGACCCAACACCAAACCAACCCCAAACAGAAAGACACACTGCCTGGCAAGGAGAAGACCAAGACCCCAAACTCACAGGTGCAGAACGTCATAGTAAACCAGACCACAACCTGGGTATATATGCCACAGATGAGGAAGCTCACCCTGGAAGAAGCCAGAAGAGCGATGCCAGTCCTCTGCCTCCATTTTCAAGTCAATGCAAACTCATACTATAACGACACCGAGAAGGTCCTTGGAGTAGCCTCTATGCTCTCTGGCAATGCCCTGGACTGGTTTGGGAAAGCAACTGCTGAGGACGTTGAGTTCTGCCTAGACTACTCCAGATTTGAGAGCAAACTAATGGCCACAGACAACAACTGAGATACCCGCCACCACGCCTTAATCAGCCTACTGGACATCCAACAAGGACCACAAACTCTGCAAGCTTACACTGATGAGTTTTTGAAGTTGAAGGCTAGAACCTAACTTGAGGACAAGTTATCAGCTATCCTGTATCGCAGAGGAGCCTGCCCGGCCCTGAAGGAGCTCCTCAAGCACCACCCACCTATGCTTGGCCTGGATGATCTACTCCTTTTGTGCAGAGGGTTGAGCCTCAACCAAGAAGGTACCTCCTCCTCCACCCAGCGCGTGAACCGAGCCCAGACACCCAGCAGACCTGGGATGTCTCCAGATGAACTACAGCGTCACTACTGTGAAGGCTTGTGTTTCTATTGTCATGAACCTGGGCACCTTACCAAGGCTTGCCCCAAGAAGAGTAACTCCCCAGTTTTCTTGGCGCAAATAAACACCTCTACTCAATATTATAAGTCTATCCAAGTTGAAGCCAAAACACTCACTAAATCCCAGATCATGGGAGCCTTCATTGACACTGGAGCAGAAGAGAGTTTCATCAACGCCACTCTTGCCAAGGACCTTGGACTGAAGGCCACCAATGAAAGTGTCAAAGTAATCATGGGGAACAGTTCTTATGACCTGGGTTTTAAGTGCGCTACTGAATTGCCCCTGAAAATTGGGCATAACTTGTACCCTGCATTTCCCATCATTCTGAAAGGACTTCCCCATCCCCTGATCCTTGGGGACTCGTGGTCACAAAGACACAGCACTATTTTGAACTTTTGAAATCAAACAGTTGTCTTGAAAGGAGTCAATTTGTTTGATGTGGTACCATTCCAGTTGGGCCCAACAAGCAAGAAACCTGATACACTCCTGACCCTGAGATTGGAACCCAGCGTGGGATGCCTACCTGGCCCCTTAGAAAAGTGGAGCCACGACTTCAGTGAGGAAGCAGCAACCCAGCTCCCCAGCCACTCCATCTATGACCACGCCATTGACCTGCTACCTGGGACTCAACCACACCACGGCCCCATATACAGCTGCAATCACTGCAAACAAGCAGCACTGAAGGCTTACCTGGAGGACATGACAAAAAAGGTTTCATCCGGGTGTCTAAAAGCCCTTGCTTGTTGTCCATGCTGTTTGTAGGGTAGAAAGACGGCATGATGTGTCCCTGCGTAAACTACCAGAAACTAAACAACATCACTGTAAAGAACTGCTACCCCATTCCTAATGCCAACAACCTTTGTGACATATTGACAGGAGCCCAGGTGTACTCAAAGATTGACCTGAGAGACGCCTTCAACCAAATCAGAGTCAAGGAAGGAGACAAATACAAAACGGCCTTCAAAACCAGATACAGGTTGTACAAATACCTAGTGATGCCATTTGGGTTGTGTAACGCCCCAAGTACTTTCTAAAGAATGATCAAATCAGTCTTAGGCAAGTACCTTGACCAATTCTGTGTGGCATATTTGGACAACATCCTCATATACAGCAAATCACATGAAGAACACCTCAAACACCTCAACCTGATATTGAACAAACTCTCACAGGCCAACCTACACGCCAAGCTAAAGAAATGCGAGTTCTTTCAGCCCAAGGTTGAATTCCTGGGATATGTTGTGAAGACTGGCGGGTTTGCTATGGCGCAGGATAAAGTAGAGGCAATCACAACCTGGCCAGTCCCCAAGTGCAGGAAGGATTTCAGAAGCATCCTAGGGCTAGCAAACTACTGCCGGGATTTCATCCAAAAATTTTCTCAGATTACATTGCCCCTAACCCGCCTCTGCTCTGACAAGGTCCAGTTTTTCTGGTCTGATGAGTGCACCTCCGCGTTTGTGACTCTGAAGAAAGCTTTTATGTCTGCCCCAGTGCTTGCCATGCCTGACCCAGCTAAACCTTTTGTGCTGGAAACAGATGTGTCCGACTTTGCGGTGGGTGGGGTCCTTCTTCAGGAAGGAGGGGATGGTATGCTACATCCTGTAGCATATTACTCCAAGAAGATGCTACCAGCTGAAGGGAACTACCCAATATATGACAAGGAGATGCTAGCTATAATGAAGACACTGAAGCATTGGCGCAGATACTTGTGTGGTGCTGAACACCCAGTAAAGGTTCTGACAGACCACAAGAACTTAGTTTACTTCTTCAAACCACGCCAGCTGAACCAACAACAGGCTAGATGGGCCTTAGAACTGGCCAATTACACCTTGACCATAGACTACAAGCCAGGAAAGGTTAACGTTGTGCCAGACGCCTTGAGCAGGAGAGATGACCTGATCCCCTCCTCTGCAGAAATCAAGGACTGCAACACCCATACCCTATTAGACACTGCCAGCTTAGGAATACAACTGAAGTACTTAAAGATTGCCGCCAGTAAACCCAATGTGATAGGAGCTCAGAAACAAGATACATACTCAATTGAACTAGTCAAAACCCTGACAAAGGACCTGGACTGCCACCACTCAAAGAAAGAATACTCCCTGAAAGGTACTACCCTGCTGCTCCACAACAGAATCTACGTACTCAAGGGCCACACCCAAACCAACATATTTATTGACCACCATGACTCAGAGATGGCCAGCCACCCTGGTAGACACAAATCCCTCTCAAGTATCAAGCAGAACTATGCGTGGCCAGGCATGGACAAGGAAGTAGCCACATACATCAATGGTTGTGAAACCTGCGGAAGAACCAAGACACATTGCTCAAAGCCAGAAGGACTGCTGAGACCCCTGGACATCCCAGCGGGTCCCTGGAAGTCAGTGTCAATGGACTACATAGTAGAACTCCCCCCTTCAAAATCCTTTGACGCAATTCTAGTAATGATTGACTGTTTCACAAAAATGTCCTACTTCATCCCAACCACTACCCACTGCACAGCAGCTGAGACTGCTAGACATTTCCACAACCGCAACCTGACACAACACGGCACCCCAGAAGAAATCATCACCAACCAAGGACCCCAGTTCATTTCCCACTACTGGACCCAAGTGATGAAAGACCTTGGAATAAAAAGTTGCGTGTCAACCTCCTACCACCCACAGACAGATGGACAAACCAAATGGGTTAACCAGATCTTGGAACAATACCTTCAATGCTACGCCAACGCAGACCAGGACAACTGGGCAGAGATGCTACCCATGGCGCAATATGCCTATAACAGCAAAGACCACGCATCCACGGGTATGTCTCCCTTCAAGGCCAACTACGGATTTGACCCATCTTGGGACCCTAGTATTGGTAGCAAGGAACAGAATACTGCAGGACAAACCTGGATCAAACAAATACATACCACCCAAGAAACCTGCCTCAGAAACCTGACTTGCGCTGTTAAGACCTACAAGGCGTTTGCTGATAAGAAAAGAGTCCCCGGGAAACCTCTGGAGGTAGGCAATGAAGTGTACCTTGAGTATCAAAAATATTCCCCTACATGTACCCAGTAGAAAGCTAGTGCACCGCCGCTGTGGCCCTTACAAGATCACAAAGCAAATAGGAGAAGTGGCATACAAACTAGAGCTACCACCTACTTGGAAAATCCACAACGTCTTCCACCACTCACTGTTATTCAAGAAAGAAGGAATCTCCCTTCCCCACCAGAAGATTAAGACCAAACTCCTACCCATCCAGGAGGAACACTCAACAGAATACAAAGTAGAGTACATCCATGGACACCACCTCCACTACAAGACCCCACAGTACTATGTCAAATGGGTGGGATATCCACCCAAAGAAAGCACCTGGAAACCAGTCTCCAACCTACCCAATGCACAAGGTGCCATACAGCAATACTTGGAAAAGAGAACCAGGAGGGAGGAGGGCAACAGGGGAGAAGGGTATGATGCCACAAGTGACAAACTCCTGTCAACTATGGTAATAAAAAGGCCTCAACTATGGGAGTTGGACCCTGGCATCTCGTGGGCTGCCAGCCCACAGGGCCGGCCGCCCAGCCGCCTGCAGTTTTTGGGGTTTGAATCAGGATTGGATTCAACTTCGGAGAATCTCCTGAAGTTTGATGAGCCAAGTTTGCCTACAATGATGCCTTCCACGCTAGGGATTCCTGTTAACCCAACCAATCAACAGGCTGGGTTAGCCACAGACCCCAGAATAACCTGGGCCACATTGGAAGAAGAAACAAAGATACCTTCCATGAGAAGCGGGCCACCCAGAGATGACCCGTCCCATGACCTGGTTAAAGAATTAGAGTGCTCTAGTTGCAAGCCAGCCAATGAAATAACCCCCGTAATTGTTGCCACCAAGGACTGTGAGGACCTAGTAGATGGGGAAACCCAGGCCATGAAAATCTTTGAAAGTTTTGCCATGACAGAAGGACATACTTATACCCTGGGCCGCCAGGAAGATGCCCATTGCCATCCTTGCAATAAAGTGAAATGAACCTTTGGTTCAACCAGATCATACCATACTTGTTATTAGTTTTATTTCATCTTCAGTCTACTCCACGCCGCCCCGTTCCCCATACCTACATACCCCAAGAAACCGCGGACCAGCTGCCTGAACTTTACCGTCCACCAGGAGCTCCCTTTGGCCCAGTACATTTTACCAAGTACCCACCCAACCTGGTGTATTTGGAGTTTACTCTGGAGGAGATCCTTATCCACGACCTTGAAGCTAGAACTAGAGAGACTGAAACTGTATACAGAGAAGGCATCAAAATCACCATACCTCCTCTGCTATTCCGGGACAAGTATAATTTCCTGCCTGCATATTTAGTTCCAATGACGCCACCCCACACCCTGCGGCCCAACTGCCCGCAAGATTCCATTGCCGCTGATGAATCCACCTCCACCCAAATATTTGGGGTGATGTATATCACCCTCACTGGGCTGATTGATTCCATGGTGCCTGCAAGCGGACCTTGGGCAATACTTGGAAAATTGTTATCTTATATTGTAAATTTAGCCCCAATCCTGTGGTGGGCTCCACCTGCTGAGCCTGCGGGCTGTCCGCCCGCAAGTCCTCAGGAACCCACCACAGGTTGAATCCCTGACATCCTGGACCAATCGGAGAAATAACAAGAAGGTACAGCTATTGTGAGAACCCATTATCATTTGATACAGCTCAATCCCCTTTGGACTGAGGAGAGCCACCATTGAATACACTGTGGCTTGGACTTCATCACACCAAGCTACCCTGTCATTGGAGCCTTTTGGGACATACCTATATGCATTGTGCATAGATGAGGCAAGTGCCAATTTGTCAATAAAATAAAATTTGACTTTCTGCTTGGCTTTGAGGGCAGTGTACACCTCAGTGTATTTTTTCCGGGTCTCAACATTGGTTGGGCTGTTTCTATTATAGGGAGATACCCTGAGCTTTTTCCAGGAAAAGTGCATTCCCTTCACCAGATGGTAGTAAAAGGAAATTGAGGCCTCAACCCCAAAAGTAGATTTAACCATGACCTGTATATTGCCAGTTCAAGATGGCAGTCCTGGGCTATCCACTGGCGGATTGCCCATTTTTGCTCCTTGGTGAGCATGGTAGAAACACACAAGGATTTCTCCGCAGTAAGAACTCAGCCAGTATCAATATACTTATTGAATACCTTGCTGGCGTACTTGTGATCTACCCAACAAGAGCTGCAGCTGCCTTGTAATCACCAGATTCCCACATTAGCTTGAGAATGATGATGTGCTTTATGTTAGGAATGCACTTCTAAGTGGGCTTTGTGGGTTCAGACAAGCCAGGATCCTGATTGGTGACAGGTTTGCAAGGCATGGGTACCTTGTTGTAGAAGGCTGTAACCTTTTCTAACACCAGCTGTCCCTCATCAGCTCTGTAAAAATCATACACCTTGTCCTCTTCCTGGTTGCCATCACTGATATAAGGCTTGTAGCTAGTGTCAAGCACAGGCTTAACCTTCTCCATCATGGCTGATGAGACTGACTCTTGGAAGTACACAGCGTCAAACACATACAAATTAAGTTTTATCTCCTTGTTTCTAACTGTTTTGGTAGTGGTGACCTTGGTGGGCTTCTGGGTCAGCTTGGGGACCCAAGAGTTGATGCTCTGTACCCTAGCAGCTTGTGCTCCTTGAACTGGCTGTGTTGGTGCAGCGTCACTATTGAACTCTCCTCTTCTGCCTCCCTCTTGATTAGGCACTTGGATTGCACTAACTCTGTTCTTTGACCTGTGGGGGGCAACCACAACTGCGTTGCACAATGGGTGCAATTTTACTCTGTTGTTGTGTTCCTTCCATTTTGATAATTTAATAAAATACTAAATAGATTTCAATTAAGTCAATCCTTACTTTTAATTTTTGCTTTTATCTGAATATGGATATTTAATTAGAGTTTTACTGTTGCAACTGAACCAATGAGAGTTCAGTACTTGGAATTGGGGAAGACAACAGTCCAATAGGAAAGGACAGAATAATAAGAATAAGGTATTGTTTATTGTAGGATATTGTGATTAATATACTAAATGGGGTAGCCACAAGGGGGTGGCATAATGAGGAGTTCCATGTAGGGTTTGAGCCAAGGAATAACTTGTGCTGGGATCAGCAGGTAGAATTGACAACTCTCCTAATTAGGATGAAGTACCTGCCATTCAACATTGCCATCAGATTAATTCATAATGTTAGATACATCAAGGGGCAACTCATTGAGCGCCCCCTGTGTATTGTAAGATATGTTAGCAGGCGAGGCTGGAAACTCAGTTGCAACATTACCCACTCAATATCACAATTATAGATTTTTTATATCACTTAATTAGCTGTTTTTGGGTTTACCACGCCCATTTTAGAATACCTTAAATAATTTTCACCCATTTTCCCAGATTTTACAACAAATTAAGCACCCAACACAATACTTTTTATTCATGTCTTGGATTGTGTGTCTTATTTTAGATACCTTGGTATCATTCTTGATTACAATCCATTGCACACAACATTTGAGTGATTTTGTTTACATAGTGAGTTGCTATTGTGTTTTGTTTTTGGGTTGAGTTTTGCCTTACCGTGCTTGAGTGTATTTTGTCACCAATTCACATACTAAACATATATAAAACAAAAGTCAACTCACACCATTTTGTTTGTGAATCTATGTATTTTGGATTATGTTTTGAATGGTTTTGCTTTGAACGTGAGCACTTCTTTGCTTTGTTGACCCATTTTGCCCATTAACGCCAAAAATTCCTGTTAACAGAGTGTATATTTTAATCTGATAGTTGGAATTTGCTTAAATCAGAAATCATTTTGTTTAAATCTGAGGTATTTTTGGTTGGCGCCATAGCTTTTAAAAATAATGTATAACTAAAGTAAATTTAAGTAAAACATAAATAAACTTACTAAATGCTTTCCCCGTGGCCCCCTCAGCCACAGGTGCCCCTTTGGCAAACTTCATGAGCTTTGGCTGCTCTTCATTTGATTTCCTGGGCTTGATTTTTCTAATTTTCTGTTCTACTTGTGCTTCCTCCTGATTTTCATTTGATAAATTTTTATTGTTTATTGTAGCGCTTCTGCTTCTTGATTGTGCTTCATTTTCATCTGTTTCCATTTGATTAGGTTTCTCTTCATTTGTGTTAATTTCCTTTGGAATTTCAGTTTCTTCAATAAATTTGAAATTTTTAGTATTATTTTGGTTGTTTTTTGCAAACTCCCACAAGTTTGTACTTTCATTGTTAAAATTCAAATGTTTGAGTATTTACTTTTGTAGATTTAAAATTATTTCCTTGTGTTCTTCTTTGACTATTGTTCCCAGGCTATTTTTTGTGGTTTGATTTTGCTGGACCAAAGCCCTTTCCTCATTTCCCAGCTGATTTACTACAATTTCCCTGATGTTATGTTTGAGCTTAACAACCTTTTGGATGGATGACTCTAACTTGTTGATTAGGCTGTAGATATTTGACATGTTGTTTGAATTACATCAAAAAACTGGTTTTTATAGTACTACCATCAACACCTGAGTATTTTTCATTATCAATAATAAATTAAGGACCACAAATTTTAATGTTATATTTGATTATTGCAGGCATGTGTTAAACCCTGATATTCAGATATTATGTGCATAACTGAATTCATTCTGTATAATAAAATTCATTGTAAATATGGCATTTTTATTGTAATTTTTATAAATGGACTGTGTTTATATTAGGGAGCCATTAGCGCTCAGTACAAATATTGATACATAGTGCATTTTACAGCCTGCATATTTACCTATTGTTAATAATTCTGTAAACTTTTCATTCAGATTTTGTGAGGTAATAATAATATAATAGATCAATAAATTACTGTAATGACCATTAATTGGCTGATTTTCTTTGCTGTGGCAATTGTGCATTTTCTGATATTTACACACTGGCATCCAAATGGTTGGTTTCACATCCAATCATACAGGCAATAGTAAACCTGGTTGCCACCCCAACCACATCTGGTCTCAGGGTGTTGACCATGTTTCCTATTGATGTGTAATAGGGTGGTAAAACAGCCAATTAGATGCCAGCACGTAAATATTAGAAAATGCACAATTGCCACAGCAAAAAAAATCAGCCAATTAATGGTCATTACAGTAATTTATTGATCCATTATATTATTATTACCTCACAAAATCTGACTAAAAAGTTCACAGAATTATTACCAATAGGTAAATATGCAGGCTGTAAAATGCACTATGTATCAATATTTGTACTGAGCGCTAATGGCTCCCTAATATAAACACAGTCCATTTATAAAAATTACAATAAAAAGGCCATATTTACAATGAATTTCAACTTACAGAATGCATTAAGTTATGCACATAATATCTAAATATCAGTATTTAACACATACCTACAATATTCTAATATAACATTTACATTTGTGGTCCTTAATTTATTATTGATAATGAAAAATATTAATGCAAATAATCATATTTACCACATCAAATATACAACATTTTATTAATTATGGGGAATGTCAATAATAAAAATATATTATTAATTGTGAATTAGAATAAATAATATCAATTTTAATAAGTTGTCACAAAGAAAAGTTTTATTTTACTCATCAAAGGACAAGTAGGGGAGGGAATGGGCAAAATGCACGTTGCCATCATCTGTGCCTGTGAAAGGGACGGCATTAGAGGTAATGGGGAGGGAATAGGTGGTGGTTTGGGAGTCAGGGTTTGAAGGCAGGTGGCTTGGTCTTGATGGGGGGTTGGGGAGGCTTAGTTTGTTGACTGGGAAGAGGCAGCAAGAGCTGATTGCTTCAATTGCTCAAATTTTTCTTCTGTCATATATGTGGGCTTGACAAACCAAATGTATGAGTGTGGGGGGAGGCAGGAGTCCTTTCTGGACTTGTCACTATCACTTGCATAGAATGTGACAAGATCTGATAGGTCCTGTACAAATATGGAAGGCAAAAGCTCATACCCCTTCTCAATTTAGGTGCACAGTTAATTGTATGTGGCAGGCTTTAAGTGCCTGAGAGCCAAACTGAAATTGTAAAGACATGCATCTTCAAGATGCATGTCAGCATGGTTGGTGGGGTAGGACCAACAGGTATGCCTTGCAGTCATAATTTCCTTGAATGCACTTTCCCGCAGTTCCATCTCTGCACTCAGTACAACTTTGTACACAGCTTAATGGGTAGCCCACTCCTCCAGAATGTCCTTGAGCTCTGTCTGGTAGGCATACCCATCTGCAGTGTTTAATATTGATGAGTGTCAGAAAATTGCGGACCATGGTATTCTATCATCTGCCAGATGATATCCTAAGTCTTCTAACATTAGGAAAGTACAGAGAATCTGTGACTTTGGCGTAACCTTTGGCCCAGAGTATTTTGTTGTCATCAGAAGTAGCAAGTCTGACAGGGCCCAAGGCCCAAAGGATTTGGGACGGTTCTTCCTACTTCTGGATATATGTTCATAAGTTGTTGTGTTTATATTTTACTATAGGGTTTAATACTGTATGGCAACAGTATGATCTTTTGCTCTCCACTTAATTGGAATCAAACTAGGGAAAGGATTTGAAATATCAACTCTTTATTAGATGACTGATAATGAGGCTGGGCCGGCCCCCGCGTTTATCTGGGTTATCTTGGGCCCAACCTTGGGTGGATGTGGTTTGTGACGGAAGCTTGCTTGACAGCTTTCACAGCTCAGTATCCTTTCTGAATCTGTGCAACTATCCCTCAATCTGAGCGGAGTAGCTGTGAATCTGGACCACATTCCAGGTGGCTAGCTAGCCGGACTGGCTACTAGTTGGTGGACATGATTATTCCTTAATCAGAGCTACTCTAATACAATAGGCTCAAAGCCTTTTATCTTAGACTGTTTGGCTTGACAGCCCAGTCTATTTTTGGCTCTTCTAGAAGTGTTTCAGATGATGGCCCTTATTATGGCCCTTTTTCTAGAATGCAATTAAAGTTTGGAATAGTAATTATATATGGGAAGCATATTTGAGGTGGTTGTTGAGGTGGACTAATTAAGTGCACAGTATCTTCATGTTTTACTATTAATTAGTAATACATGAAATTATTAATGCCAGGACATGATTTGTTTGTTGATTCATTGATCCTGCAACTTGGGGCCGCATCATTCTATTGAAACCATTCCAAAGAGCAATTGCCAGCTGGCCCGCAATAATTGGTTAAATCCGTTAATTAGTCAATATCCCAAAATCCTGACAATGAGTAATAATTGACACCCAATGGGGAAACTGCCAAAAAAACCCAATAAATCAATACAAAGTTAGGCCATGCTTGTAAACGTCGGATTGTATATGTTTTTCTCCATAGTCTTGGATACTTGCAGAAATCTTGGCATACGACAGGAAGATGACAGCATTGCACGTCCTTATTGCCCTCCCTTTTATAAAATTAATAAGTTGAACTGTAGGGGTTGATATCCACCAAACTGGGGCCAATGAGAACTTGATTAGACAAGATTCTAACAGCAACCACAACTCTATGCATCCAAAAATTCACTGTGCTCTTATTAATGAAAATTCCATGGAGTCCCAGTTGGAGACAAACCTGGGCCAGGGACATCTGTGGGTCACGTTCCATGATGGCCATCATAAGGGGATGGGCTTTTTCACTATTAGTTGATGTACGGGCTCCAGTTGGGGTCTTCTTGGGAGGGGGCCATATTTGGCGTGGGCTTGCAAGGTTGTAGCCACAGTGGACTTTGCAAAACCTATCATGGCTGCAATTTCCCCAAGGGACATAAGCTTCCCTCACTTTTTGATCATTTTGAGAACAATTTCTGGGGTAATTAGCTTTCTTCTGTGCCTTTCAGGCTGATTGGCTGGAGGTGGGATGTGTCTGTCTTGGAAACCAGACAGTGCCATCTGATTGGCTGTTTCTGGATTCTGGCTTCCCTGGGTGATACCTTGGCTCAATTGGCTGGTTCTGGATGCCATTGTTGATATGTGATTTGGGTTAGCAGCTTCCTGTGCATGATGGAAAAACAGGGCCATGCTTGAGGACACAGGAGAAAGAACACACTCCTGGCTAGTTCTTAGGTGAGGACCTGAGGGTTGGGAATGACCGAAGAGGGAAGCTTCACTATTGGAAGACCTAGTGTAGCCCTGCATGATTTTGTCAAGGCCAGGGAACAGCTCATTTATTTGGTTGTTATTAAAAGAAGGCATAATAAATTGATATTAAAAAATGAAACTAAAAAAGAGAAGTGCATATTTTAATCAATTTTATTGTTAAGTATGTTAAGTTGGTGAATAGTAGGATCTAAATTTTAGCCGTCCTAAAATGGATTAAGGTGATTTTTGAGAATGCTTATGATTCCCAAAAGAATTAGCACAAATCCACTCTATATCCTTTAGCATCCTTTTTAAGACACCCATAAATTATATTTATTTTGAATTCACCTTATTTTTGATTTGAAATTTGGTTCTTGGATTTGACAATCCCACAATTTCATATTTGTTGATTTTTACATGTTGTCTATGATTTGTTAGATATACAGATAATATCAAATTTTACATTATAATCCTGCATTTCTGATTCATGTATCCTTCATTTGCTTGTTGTGTTTTGCCTTTTGTTATTTGATTTATCTGCTCAAGAGATTTGAAATTTACCAATTTAAATAAACCAAAAAAGTCAAATTAAATGGTTGATTTTATTAAATATTTTAATTTTCACTTAGCTGAGTTTCCTGCAAAAGTGATTCAAAATTTAGACCAAGAATTTGACAATCCTGTATTTTTATATTTAGGTTCTGAATTTACAGTACTTATTTAAAGAGCATCTAAATATATTAAGGGTTCTATAAAATATAATCATTTTATTGAATGTCATGGAAAAAGCATTGTTGATGGTCACTTTGATGTAATATCAAAAATGTTAAAGGAAAAAAGAAAATGTGTTGCAACCAAGTTTCCAGACTTGCCTGCCAACGTATCTTACAATACACAGGGGGCACTCAATGAACTTCCCCTTGATGTATCTAACAACATGAACCAAGATGATGACAATATCAAATTGTGGTCACTTTCTTCTAATTAGGAGCGCTACCAATTTGACCTGCTGATCCCCCCCACAAGTTATTCCTCAGCTTTGAATCTTACATGGAACACCCCAATATGCCACCCTCTTGTGGCCTTGTGGCTTTCCTCATATAGTATATTAATCACAATATTCTACAATAAACAATACCTTATTCTATTCATTCTTGTCCTTTCTATTTGACTGCTGTCTTCAAAATTCAAATACTGAACTCTCATTGGTTCAGTTGCAACAGTGCTAGCAGCAGTAGGTTCACAGCCTACCTAAAAGAAACATTCCCCCCAAGAAAGGACAGAGTACAGGCTGTATGGCTACTCCCCATCAAGAGACTTTCCTGCCAATCCCCAAGGGGGACATCCCCGGCAGGTACATTATTTACCAAGATCAGCTGGCTCTTACAAGTGTATATAATTGACTCTGCATTGGACAGCGTGACACCAGCGTCACCTCGCCCCAGTTGGACCTTTCACAGAGCATGCTCAGCCTCCAGTCGGAATCCTTTGCAGGTGGGGTCAAAGGGGCCAACATTGTCAGTTGGCTTCACTCCACCAAAACCTGCCTCCGTATCTGTCAGGTTCCTGAGCCCATGTGGGTTGCTACTGTGTCTGGGCGCCTCACAGGGCCCGCCATTATGTGGTTTACTAACTGGGCCAGTCAAGAAATTGATGTCCCCTGGGCATTGTTCAGAATGCCGCAAAGTCCTGCTATAAAAAACTTTCTTGCCTATTGTGGTGGGAACTCCCCTTCTGGCAATTAAACAGACTGGGTCTGTCCCCAAATACCTTGCTGCCGCCCCCAAAGCCATAACCGACAAAATTGTGATGCTTCTGACCTTGATAGTCAATGGGCTCAAACCCCATATCTGTAAATGGGTCCCTGTAGGTCATTGCACCTCCATTGATGACTGTTACAAGGCCATTGTGGAGGCCAACAACCAGGCTTCAATGAGCTTTTGCCACACAAATGATGCTCCACCTCAACCTTGTTCAACACCTGGCAGTGCCCACAACCAAGTAGGCCGCTGCCAGCAGGAAAATGGGATTAAATGCCCCCGCAAGGGAGAACTCTAGCTAGCATAAATTGAGGATCAGGGAAAAGCCTGGGGGTTGTAGCTAAAAGAAGTTTTACAACCCCACTTGACCCTCACCCTCAATCCCTCCTTGTAAAAAATCCTTGTGACTACAGTAAACAAAGTTGAAACCCTTGACATTTTCCAAGCTCATAGTGACAACCCCATGCTTCAAGCAAGCCACTCTTCAAATAAAGTAACCCGCTTGGCTTATCCCTTCTGTTTTTGTGGGAATACCCACAAAATGTTGGTAGACACTGGGGCCAAACACACTATAGTAGACCAGGTGTTTGCTGATTCACAACAGTTAGACCACGTGCCAAGCAGATTCAAGGCAGTATAAATAGCTGGCTCACATAGAGTGGCAATCACCCATGATACAGCACCCTTCTCTGTGAGAATAGGGAACGTCCAGGTTAAGCTCTCTGGGCCAATCATGGCAGGGCTCAGCCACAACGTAATTGCTGGCCTTGACTGACTTTGTCACAATTTTCCCTACATTGACTGGGATACGTCTGTAATCACCCTCAATAGGAATGGGGTGGGTTTTCAGATATATCCTGTTGAAATGAGCAAGTTACTCCACAATACTGTGTTTTTCAGAATAACAGAGACAGGCTCATACAATTTCAAGGGGGGAAACTAGACTTTAACCAATGCTCAGTTGAAGTTATCTGTGCTGAACCCTCTGCGGCCCCTCCCTTGACTACTTCACCTCCACCAGCACTTGTCGCTCTCCTCAAGGAATATAAGGACGTCTTCAGTGAAACGCTGGACCAACTACCTCCTCCCTGGGAGATCCAGCACACTGTACAACTTCAAGGGTTGTTACCTAAAGCACGACCATTATACCATCTCACACCAAAGGAAGATGAAACCCTCCGCCAGCACCTTTTAGATGCAATTGACAAGGGCTTCATCTGTCCCTCTCTCTCTCTCCATACGGAGCTGCTGTCTTCTTTGTAGCCAAGAAGGACGGGTCCCTTTGCCTGGTCACAGATCATTGCGCCTTAAATGAGGTGAATGTTAAGAATAAGTACCCACTGCTGTTGATTAACAACCTGTTTAACACACTCACAGGTGTGAAGGTCTTTAGCAAGATTGATCTCGCCGCAGGGTATAACCAGGTCTGCATTGCACCAGGGGATAAGGCAAAAACTGCCTTCTGCACATGCTACAGGTTGTTCAAGTGTCGGGTCATGAACTTTGGAATGACCAACGCTCCTTCCACCTTTGCTATGTTGATGAACAAAGCATTTGAGGAATTGGTTGAGAAATGTGTTGTTGTGTACCTTGACACCCTTCAGAAAAATCAGCTAAAAGCTAAACCCTCCAAATTCAAGTTCCTCAAGTTGGAGCTGCTGTTCCTTGGGCACACCATTTCTGCCCAAGGAATAAAGCCCAACCCCGCCAAAATCAAGACAATCACCAGAATGTTGCCCCCCACCAATATGGGCCAGGTGCATACATTCTTAGGCATTATTACCTATGTGTGCAAGTTCATTCCCAATTGTGGGGAATTAATTGTGTCTCTCACTGAGCTCCTCAATACCAAACAGTGCTTTCATTGGACCCCCGCCAGAGATCAAGCCTTCAAGACGTTGAAGCAAAGGCTCACAACAGCACCAGTACTGCAGTTTCCCAACCAAAATCAACAGTACAAACTTGAGACTGATGCCTCTGACAGGGCCATAGGGGGCATGCTAAGGGTGAAAACTGACAAAGTTGTCTTCCTCCCTGTGACCTACAAATCCAGGAAGCTCACCAACTTGGAACAATGTTACCAATACATGACAAAGAATTAGCGGCAATTGTGCACTGCGTCAAGAAATGGCACCGTTACCTGGAAGGGGCCACCTTTCCTCCCTGTGTCCTGACGGACCACAAGTTGCTTCAGTACTTCAATACACAGTCCCACTTGACACACTGCTAAGCAGGCTGGGTTGAGCGTCTATCCCCCTACCAGCTGCACATTTAGTACAAGCCTGGGAAGGAGCTTGTCACAGCAGACGCCCTCTCAAGGCTATATGTAGTGTCCATCACCAGGGACAATGGTTTGGACCCAGATTGGCTAATGCTGTATCTTCTTCCTGAAGGGACTTGTCACAAAGGCCTTAACTCAGTAACCATCTCCAAGCTGAAGTACAACAAAAGTCAGTTCACCACTAATGATGGCAATGTCTGCCGCTGGGCAGAGACAGATGAGAAGATGTCTTACATTCCCACCACACAATAAGACAACACAATATTGCATTATCACCGCACCTTGGGTTACATCAGAGGACACAACCTCTTTGAGATCATGAAACAAAAGGTTTGGTGGCTGTGTATGCGCCAAGATATCTTGGACCTCTTCAAAACATCTGTGCTGTGCAAAAAGAATACGTCCAAACCTGAACCCCCAAGTCTGTCCTGCCCATTAAAGCCATGGAACCCTTCAAGCAGTGGGCCCTTGATGTTGTTGGGCCCCTCCCCAAAGACAGACTGAGGAAGAAATACATCATAACTGACATCAACTACTTCACTTGTTGGCCAGTGGCCTGGGAGACAACTAACACACTGCCACCACCATCACCTGCTTCATTGGCAAGGAAATTGTGGCCTGCTTTGGGCGGCTCAAACGTCTCATCACGGATGGTGGCCCCAAACTTGTTGGACATGTCATGAAAGAGTACTGCACTAAGAATGCCCTCCAGCAAACAGTTGCAACCCCCTATCATCCACAAGCCAATGAACGCATAGAGCAATTGAATGGCTCACTGGTCCAACTGATTTCCAAGCTCTCACAGGAGCACCCCAATACCGTGTGGACTGAACACTTGCCCACCACTCTACTTATTTTACAAGCAAGAATCAACAGAGGCACCAGGTTTAGCCCCAGCACCTTGGTCTTTGGAACGCATGACAGTCTGACAGGAGTTGAACAGGGGAAGTTACAGTCTATAGTTTCTGGAAAGCCCCCTGTTGACAACTCCATCCCTGAATCAATGGTGTTCCAAGACCCAAGAAATTGAACACAAACAAATTGAAGGAGGGACAAAGCACCTTGAAGCCAGATATGCTGTAGGTGACCCCATCTACACCCTCAATCCCAATTCTTCCAAGTTAGAACCCAACCACTTAGGGCCCTTCAAGATAGCTGCAGTCTATGACAATCACACCTATCAGTTTGAAGATGTTCAAAGAAACACCAAGAAGCTTCACCATGATTGCTTGCGCCCCTACCGCGCCATCCCCACACAAAGGTTATTTGTGTGGACCTTACCAGATCTTCTGCAGACTTTGATCCTGGTGTCTGACAACAAGCAGGGGACAAGGGGGTGTTGCAACCAAGTTTCCAGACTTGCCTGCCAAAATATCTTACGATACACAGGGGCGCTCAATGAGCCGCCCCTTGATGTATCTAACAACATGAACCAATCTGATGGCAATATCAAATTGTGGGCACTTTCTCCTAATTAGAAGTAGTGCCAATTCAACCTGCTGATCCCCACACAAGTTATTCCTTGGCTTCAAACCTTACATGGAACACCCCACTATGCCACCCCCTTGTGGCCTTATGGCTTTCCCATATATTATATTAATCATAATATTCTACAATAAACAATACCTTATTCTATTCATTCTTGTCCTTTCTATTGGACTGTTGTCTTCCCCAATTCAAATACTGAACTCTCATTGGTTCAGTTACAACAAATGTGCTTACTATAAACTCATTAATGATCTTAAATAATTGTGATCAAGAATAAAAAAGAAAATAATTATACAATTCAGCTTTAACTGGTTCAACTGTTTTCAAAAAGTATTTTTTGTGTTTATGAAATGAAATTAAGGCCTTTAAAAAGAGAGCTTGAAGTTAAAAATCTGTGCATTAATATTTTATATTTGATGAAAGATGGGAAGTTATATACTTTACCTTTAACATTTGAAAGTTTCTCAGAATATTCTGAGATAAATTATCATTTAAAATAACGTGATGATACCAGAAAAACAAAAATATCAGAAGTTGCTAGTGGTGTCTTGGGGCAAGTTCATGAAGTAGGGCAGCTTACTAGAGGGTTTATTTTAAATAGAGTTATGGGTCTTTCAAAAACAACAATATTTTTTTCTGAAACAAACTAAGAATATTTATGCTGAGCCAAAGATAGGGTAATAGCATTTATAGCTTTGGGGCTGCTATTACTCTCCCATGCAACTCATCATAAGTCTTTTTGGTTTGTAGTTTGTAGTAGCACTTAACATATTTTCAGTAATACTATAAGTTTCAATTTTCAATTCTAAAATTGATGAATTATTTTTTAAAAAATAATATAAGCCCAAGATCAATTGAAGATTTGGAATTGGTTGTATTTTAAGCTTTCTAAATAATTTGAATATGAATAATGTGATTAAGTTATAAAATAATCAATCTGGCAACTAGACATAACAAGAAAAATAATGAACCAAATCTTCTAGTTATTTCCTATGGGAAACTGTTGAGTTCAATTGCGGCAAAACATTGAAGAAAACAGAAGGTTGTTTAGGGTGCAAGATGCAAATTGTCAAAATTTCACACAGTGAAACATTTTTTCCTATTTGAGTATCAATGAAACCATGACACAAAGAAAATTGCCTCAGATGTTTGAAGATGATGAACATTGATAAGGTTGGTTGAGTTTGAAGCTTATTTTACTAGTGATTTCTCATTGGTTAAATAATCTAAATCTTAATGAATTTACTTAAAAGAGCAGGATAATGAAATAGGATTGGTTAAGGTAAGTTTGGAAGCTTGTTTTATTTTAGGAAAGTGTGAGTGAAGATAGCTAAAGCTTTTGAAAGAACCAGTCTATAAAGAGATCTAGCCTAAGTCAAGGGGAAGATTTATAAGAGCGGTTGACTGAACAAGAGCTAGAGGTAGGTCTTCACTAAGAGGTCTTGAGTTTGAACACGTCTTGGGCTTTAAACTTAGTAGAACTTCTTCTCCAAGCAGTGAAGAAAGAGCAGGTCACCCCAAGACATTTTAACAGAGCAGTTGGCCCCATAAACTCTGCAGAGGGTTGCATTTAAGAAGGTTTCCAAGGGGATCTCCCTCCTGTAAATAAAGACATCCATAGCCCCCATATCTTTTTAAGAAGTAGAATAGTTAACTATTTTCCCACATATTCTACCCAAACTCTGGAAAAGAGAAGCAGTATAGGCAGCAGTGCAGAAAGCTCCTCAGAAGCCAAAACCCTGGAGAGGAATGAACAAGACTTTCCAGATAATGACACTCACAGCAAAATAAAGCAGGTTCTTGAGAAAAAGGGGTTGATACCCTAATCCAGGACCTATATACCACCAAAAAACCCAAGCAGAGGTCATGATTCATGGAGCAGATGCTAGGGTGATGGTAGGAAAGGTCTTGGAGGATTTTTCAGGATTGCAGGCAAGGTACAATGTGCTGGGAGTAGAGCTCAGCCACTTGAAGAACAGCATTCTAACCTAGTCAGTCCCTGTCTTTGATCCAGGGCATCCAATGACCGCCTCCCAGGAGCAGGAATGTCATAGAGAGGTGCTTTCAAGGGTGAAGAGATCTTCTACCTGCAGACTCAGAGATAGAGATAGACTAGTTCAAGTTGAGCTTTCTGTTGATATATGCTGGTTTAAAAATAAAGTGTGGAGTGTTGCAGAGCACCCAATAATAAGGGCTGGTGTATCTATTGAAGTACATGCCAGAGAGCAGAGGTTTGATATACAAGAGCAACTGTCACTAGTTTTAGTGGGAGTAGCAGCAGGAACTGGGCTGGTTGAAAGTTCTTACAGGTTTGGTTGTTAGGTATGAGCCTTGAGCCAGAACAATGCTACTGAGAGATATGATAAGAGCTGTATCAGGAATGATAATTTTTCTCTATCTAGAACCCAAGATATAGAGCAGGTTTCAACCCCTGAGCCTTATTCTCTGTGGCCTGCCAGTTCAGAAGGCCAAAAGCACAGCTGTCTGCATCTCATTGATGCAAACCTGTAGGATCAAAATCCTTGCCAACACCACAGGGTTTTGCAAGCAGACTGCTCATGCCTGACAATAAAAGTTTCTCTGAAGTGACAACCTGCAACACAGGCAGTTTGGGCATTGAAATCAGTGGCCCTGCCAATGTGAAATTCCATGAACCTGCTCTCAGCCTAAGGCCTGACACTTGCCCTGTGAACCTGTCCAGCATCATAGCAACCAATGACAACCTGCTCATTTCTGAGGCCAGAATTTTCCCCAAGATACCGGCAACAGTGCCCATGTTGACACTAAAAATGTTGACAGTGGCCATGTTGACAATTTGTTGACATGGCCACTGTTGACTCAAAACTCTAAATCTCCTATGTTTTTTGCTAGTTGCGCTAGCTTAATTCTTTTTTTTAAAGCGTTCAGGGGTGCAAACCCAGAAAAAATAACAAAATCTTGGCCATCTCAACACAATTTAATATTAAGCTTAATAAAAAACTCAATTTAACCTGATTTTTCCTTTACATTTACTAATAAAAATTAGTTTATTTTTTATTTGATTTCACGTCGTAAAAGTGTCAATGTCAACACTTTTTAAGCCAAACTTATTTTTAATAACAAAACCAAAGCATCTACAGTAAAAAAAAGTGCACATTTAAAAATATTTTTTTATTGAATTGTTATATTGATAAACACAGTGCACATATATTTGATTGTTGGAATGTTCATGTTATATATATTTATGCGGCACTTATTACGGCTTTAATATATTAAGTGGATTGGATGCTAACGGTGATCCAATAATTTAAGTGTGACTTACTATGTAAGTTACTATAGAATTTATTATTAAAAATAATGTCGACACTCGTAAATGTTGTTTATATGCTCATGATCACCCCCCGGGGTGGAGTTAAGCAAATTAGAGTGGCGCAATTAAGCCTAGATTAATACACCACCTCATATAAAGAATGTTGTAAGTGATGTTGTCGACACTTTACCCTTTTCAATACTTGAATACAACTTCTTAACAACTTCATATAAGCACAATGGTAAAATATCATATTCTCACTACCCAAATATAATTTTTAATAAAGAAATAAAGAACCTTGATACTTTTTTAACTTATTTTTATAAGTTTTTTTTAATTTTTATATGTGAACAAAAATACACAGGAAACAGTTAATTTTTTGCTAGCCCGCGTAAATTTAATTAAGTGTACTATGTTTTTTCATAGTAAATTTTTAAATTAATGTCAATTGTGAGAATGTTGTCAAAAATAATGTCTACAATTTTTGTAATTGACAGTGAGAATTCAGCTTTTTTTACTAATTATCAATCATAATGTCAACACTTTTCACTTCTCACATATAAAACTTTATGTTTTATATAATAAAAACTTCTCATTTTTTGATATGTTGTATTTTTGACTTTGCTCTTTCATATTTTTTAACTTTTAAAATAAAATCTATATCTAAATATAATACTTTTGCATATTTCTCTTAACTTTTAATTTTTGTATTTAAAACTTTAATAAAATAAAAACTATAGAAATAATTTTTAACATTTAAATGCCAAGAAAAACCATCTAAGATTTAATTTTTATATATTATGCTTTTTAAGTTGTTTTTTTTTTGTTTTTGTACATACTTTGCTTTATTTTAAACCATTTTACTTATTATTTTAGGACAAGAACACCTCCAAACAGCCAAAGGGTACCAAGCGTCCCTCCAAGCCCATCAAAGAAACCAAGAAGAAGCCTTTTTTGTCAAAGAAGGCCACCCCCAAGCCATACCCCAAGCCCTCCCCTGAGCCCTCTCCTGAGAAGAGCCCTGGTCATTCCACTGGGGGAGAGGAAACTGATGGCTCTCTTACAAAGCACAGTTTTTACAACTCAGCTTCTGACAAGGAGCCAACCAAGAAGCAGTGGCAAGGCAAAAAACCCCACCCAAGGATAAGTCTCCTGCACATGAGGAGCATCACAACAAGCCCCCTTCTGCTTCCCCCACCCCCGCTAAACTCCCCCCTTCAAGCTCATCTGGGGATGATTCAAAGCCCTGCCCCAATTACTTCCCTGACTTCTGCCATGCTCCTGCTGGCCCTTGGGACCCTCTTGTAGCCCACAACATCTGCAACAATGATGGCAAGTTCAAGGTTCCTTTCACCCTACCCAAGTTTTCCCCCATCATGAGTGTTAAAGGTGGGCTGGCCATGGTGGCCAATGGGTATATCTTCAGCTGCAACAATGCCAACCAGAGCTTTAAGAGCCAGCATTACACCTGTGAGGACCGCTCCTGCCCAGTGCAGCTCAACACTGAGCGCTGGGACTTGGTCCAAACCATAAAGGGCAAGCATACCTGCATCATGCCCAACACTACCATCTCCCGCCTCCTGAAGTGGTATCTGGTGCAGATTATGCCCACTTCCAAAGACTTTTCTGCCACCCAGCTGGCTGTGCTTGCTTGCAAGTACCTGACCCCTACCAACCTCAAGAGGGTCCCTACTCACACCCAGTTGGTCAAATTTGTGAGTGATAGGCGTCAAGCCTCAAACCCCCTGGCCAAGAGTGCCACCAACATCAAGGACCTGGTCCTCACTGATGCCCTCAAGAAGACAGAGGATGGTGAGATGTTCCTGCTTCATGATAATGGGCAGGAAGTGGAGGATAGGATTGTAGCCTACGCCACAACCCAAAACCTGGAGCAGCTGAACACTGCTACCACCTGGCTGTGTGACGGCACATTTGCTACTTGCCCCCCTCTCTTCAAGCAGCTTTGGGTCCTGCATGGGCAGTTCAATGACCAGGTCATTCCTCTTGTGTTCTTTCTCCTTCCTGGTGCCAAGACAGAGGTCTATGCCAGAGCTTTCAAGATCGTCCAGGATGCTTTGAGCTCCCTTCCCACCAACCAGCTCCCCCCTTCCACCCACACCACAAGGGCCAATTCCTCCTCCGCTGAGAAGGATGAGGCAACCTTAGCTGCTGAGCAGCTAGCTCATGCGCGCTCACTTGGGCCAAAGGTGATCATTATGGACTTTGAGCAGGCTCAGTTCAGAGCCTTCCAGGCCACCTTTGATGGAGAAGTCCAGGGCTGCTTCTTCCATTTTTGGCAGGCCCTTGTCAAGAATCTAAAGAGTGAGAAGGACCTTTTTGACAAGTATCTTAACGATGATAAGGGTAAGTGCCGCTTTGCCCTGACCCAGTTTGCTGCCTTGGCTTTTGTGCGCCCGGAGCATACTGGGCTTGGCTTTGAGGCCCTCCAGGAGGATGCTTATATCAAGAAGCACTCCACCATCTTTAAGGCTACCTGGAGTACTTTGAGCGGCAATGGGTGGGCAAGAAGGTGACTGCCCAGAGAGGTAAGAGCGGGGCCACTACCCCTTGGAACTGTCAAGGCGCCTGCCTCAAGGAGGAGATGAAGACCACCTCTAGCCTTGAGGTTTGGCACAAGCACTTGAAGACCAAGTTTGGGACTAACCCCAAGTTCAACAAGTTCTTCTCTAAGCTGCAGGAGGAGCAGGCCCGGACTGTCTCCAAGTTCCGTTACCTGGCCAGCCAGGTGGCCCCCAAGAAGAGGAATTCCAAGGAGCAAGACTACCAGGAGGACGTGCAGAAGGTAGTGAAGAAGAAGTACAAGGTGGCGGAGATCAAGAAGTACCTAGAAGATGTTGCAACTGCTCTTGCTGGTGGCTTTAATTAGCCAAATAAACTTTACTTTGCCTATATATTTTTTACTTTTAAACTTTTAATTTTTTAATTTTTTTGGATAGTACTAATCTTTTTAGGTATAAATGGTAAGTTTCAGATACATTTTCAATGTGGTTTTGTAAGAAACATCTTATATTTTGTTAATTTATCTTTAAGCTATGAGATAATTTCAGTTATGCTTATATAAAGTATAATAAATTAAAATTAGAATTTTTTTATATTTTGTGGTTATTATGATATATAAAATATCTTTATTTTTAGTTCATTGGAATTTTAATTTTTATGGGAGTAAAAAATAATTTTATAATAAAGAGTGTAATTTACATAGTAAACTGAAAAATAGTTGCTTATATCTTCTTATTCTTATTACTTATGGTATTTTTTATTGCATTTTTGAACTTTCTAGGGTCATTTTAGTATAATAAAGTATTTTGAAATATTTTTTATATTAAAAATGTTCAGGGTAAAGTGTGCCGTTGATTAAAAAAGTGTTGACATCCAGGAAACGACATATAGTAAAACCGGGTCGTCACTTTACTATAGTGTCGACATTAAAAGTGTTGACATGGCCACTGTCAACATTTTTAGTGTCGACATGGGCGCTGTTGCCAAGATACCAACACATGTCACTGGTGGGCTGGGTGGCAAAATAAGCAAGTGCATCAATGAGAATCGTCCCAAACCTGTCCAAAGCCCAGGAAATGATGCTGGCCCTGAAACCCGCTCAGTGTTGATTACCAAGTTGTTGAGAAGAAAGGTTTGAAATTCTATTCCACAGACACAGCCAATGGCAACCCGCCCATGCCTATTGCCACCCTGTCACTCATAGAATCCTAACGGCTGCCCACCAAGCCCAAGAAACCCGGCCTAACAACGAGGCCTGGCAGAGCAGTGTAAGTGCCCACCAGGCCAAGTATTAACTGCATTGTAATTTTAAATAAAGATTATGATATACTTGTTTCCCCAAATATCGCCATATTTTATCTTAGCCATCTGCCAATTCAGCTCAAAATTCTCTGGCCCGCCTGCCCCATCACTGTCGTGGACTTGGGCGTGTTTAAGGACCCAACAGGGAATCCTAACGGTGGGATTGGGTTCCTACTAAGCCAGGGGTTAGTCTTCGGGATGAATAAGGAACTTACCTTAAGTTCTGGGGATGATAATGATCAGAAATCTCCTCTAGACAAGGCTAGGGAGATGGCGCTGGGGTACAAGAATAAACACAAAGAAAGAGTGCAAATAGAACCTGGTTTCATTGGGTGAATCTGAATGGTTCTTCTATGGCAATCATCTACCACAATACAGTAGAAGGACCACTGGCCACTCTCATAAGCAGATCAAGGATCACTCATGTCACCGGTCAGAATGTAAATGAGCCCTTCCCCCGATTTGGAGTGAACCCCATTTCAGGGAAAAAAGGGAACTGAAGGATTTTACACCCAAAACATGATCTCATCAAAGGCAAAATTGATCATGCTTGGTTATCCAGATTTATGACAACCACTGTCAGGAACTTATTGTCCGCCAGATGCTTTCTTTGGTCTCGTCCACTTCACAGCGTACCCTTTGAACCCCAGATACAGATACTACTCCCCTGACAAGATACTAGCGCAGGATCTCTTGGCCCAGTCTAAAGAGCTGGCCAGATATAACAGAAAGGCCCTTGGTATATTATCCAGCCCCAACTGTTTAAAGATAAATGCAACTTTCTCCCTGCCTGCCAGCTGGACATGGAGCAGCCTATTGTCCCCAAGCTGAAGCCTGTGTCCGTAAAGAGCTCCCCTAGACCTCGCTAATAAGCTATTTGGGATAGTGTACAGTATCCTTGCTGGGGTGGTTGGCATTGCATATTCCCGGCCACCAGCTTGTGGGCCTGGGTGGGCAAATCCATGCCGTGCCTGGTTAAGTCGGCATCAACCCTATATGAGCTTGGCCCACCCCGCATGCTCTATTCCAGACAATGGTAGGCCGGCTGCCCAAGGTCAGTCCTGACAACCTGACTGGACCAATGTTCTGCTCTAACCTTTGTTAGGGATAGTAATGCTAGCCAGCCACGAGTGAAGGAGTCTTTGAGCCCGCAGCTAGGTTATAGCTTCATTAAGCTTACCTGGGATGGGCTTGCATGGGCTAGCTAGATTCAGGCCTGTAGTTGTCATGCCTTTAGCACTGGGTGGGGCCAGACTATCTGAGTGCCGGGGTAGAAAGGTTTAGGGCCGGTATGGGCTGCCCAGATCAAAGATGTGGTTGCAACGTGATATGGCCAAGAAATTGGCAGACCCCAATGGCTGGAACCTAACTCCAGACAGAGACCGGCCGGAAGATCCCAGCCCAGGAAAGGGTTGGAGTCGTAGCATGGCCCTTGCCATGCCCCCAGAGTTGGGGGATACTGGTTCCACATCCAGCACCGCCCAGTGAGACGGTGCTGGACCTGGGAGGCAACAGAAGCCCAACAACCATAGCTTCACTGAGCTGCACAATTCAGCTGCCAACCCGGCAGGCAAATGTATTCTAGCCAACCATTCAGAAGCTGCTGCCCTCCCTTGCACTTCTTGTATCACATCACCCTTACACTAAAAACTTATTACTCACCAGCCTTTGGGGAATAAACCTATAGCAGCATCTAAAATCCTGCCATGCTTGGGTATCTGAAACTGTTGGACTTCTATCTAGGTAAAGTTCACAGCTGCTCCAGTCTATCTGGCCACTAGCCCCTTTGGCATTCATGGCTCAGGATTTACCAGCTTGCTGTACATCCCATACCGCGATTTTCTCTTGTGGATGCTTGCACTGACAACCACTTCAATCGGTCTAGCCTGATCCCTTCATTTCAGGTCTGGAGCGGTCTCCCCGCTTTTTCAGGGGGTGATGCTTGTGATAGTCCTCTTGATGTCATGGCTGTCTCATCCCCATCAACTTTCTCTTGATAACACTCGCAATTGCTCAACCTTGACGCTGGGAGGGGTTTGGCGGAGAGCACCTGATCTGGCTAGAGGCTTGGGGTGGGCAAGGTCTAACTCCCTCCTCCATAGTTTGAGAGCTTTTGATGGCACTGCCCTTGGCCAGAGAAGTTTCTGATTGTTTTGAGGTGGCCAAAAATATTGCCCTGCCTCAGATATTGCTCCGGAAGCTGGGCCGGTAAGAATTTCTATTTCAGGCCCCTCCCCAGCTTCCTTAGCAGCCATTATCTCTGCAGTGGTGAGACTGGGGCACAGCACCAATTTTTTTTGCTCTTTTGGGCTCTTTGGCTGCATCAGTGGTTTTTTAAGCTATTTTTATGTCAAGACTTGGATAGTGAATTTGTGAATCCCAAAGTGCTTGGCAATTATAGAGAGGAAGATCTCAGGGATAGGCTGATCCTCTTTTTGTGATCACCCACAACTCTAAAGCCTGCCTGCCTGCAGCTGCTGGAGCACTCTCACTGTTGGAGTGAACCCTGCACAGGTTGACTTGCAAAGTCAAAACTGCAGCAAACTGATAAGCTCAATGTCTGTCTTAATGTCTCTTATGAAGATTCTCTCTCAAGAAATATCTTGGCTATCAGGTAAAATGTAGCTGCAAAACTTCTCTTCAGATATTATCCCAGAAATAACCCTTTGAATTTTCAGAAAATTCACTTCCAGATCACATGATTTGCATGGACATGATATAGGCTCTTCTTATTTAGCAAAGCTTTTAACTGTTTCTAATCTGTTCATGCTATACTTTCTAAAAGCGTATTTTTGAGTGTATATTGAAATTTTCTACCATAAAACTTACCTGAGATCAAGCTTCTTTGTCTGCTACTTATAAATCTCTTTTCTGATATCTTTCAGCTGGCAGCAGCTTATTGATAGCTATCTCTCTTGCTAAAGTTCCTTTAAGGAGTACCATCCTTGGTTAGCAGACCAGCAGATCGGGGAATTTCTACATATCAGTTAATAACTACAGTAGTCTCCAAAGCTATGGTGCTAAGCAAAAATAACCCATCAGTAAACGAAATCAATGTATTGCAGGACAGAATAGAAGTGAACTCAAACTATTGTTGACTAATATAAATCCATCTCTTTTAGTTTAGCTTACGTCTGAGCTAATTTTGTTTACACTGAATTGATTTTGTTTACAGATGAGACATTCTTACTTTCAGATGAGTTTTTTTTGCTCAGCACTATCGCTTTGAAAGCTAATGCAATCTGTTTCCCTATCGCTTGAAAACATAAATTATCAACGTGGCAAGTACTCTCAAGGATCTAAAAATCTTGACAGTGGACAAGGTTTCTTTAAAAAAACTTACTTATACTGCTTTCACCTTGAAACCTCTCCTTTAACCCTCCCAGGATATTTCCTTTATCCAAGGTATCGCTGCTCAGCTACTGCAGCTTTGGGGGTGAAAGGCTGGTAAACCATGTACCTGGAGTTGATCAGCTTGTGCCGCTAAGCTGGTACATTCACGTCTTTAAAGCGCTGGGGTTTCAGTCTAGTGCAGATCCTTTTCTTACTTGCAGCTCATGTTTTTTTCTAAAAGCCTTAGCTGAGAAAAGTTACGGTGGAGTTATGCCCGTGTTTAGAGTCCACTCCCAACATACTGAAATGAAGCAATTTAACTGATGGGGGGTTAACCATTGGAGTGTAAACCCATGGTCATTACCTGATATTTTGGGATGGTTATGGGCAGCCTAGTACTGCCTTGCGTGATGAAAAGCTGGTAGCTGATGCTTGTTTTTTTAAAAGGAAGGCCGGCACTGACCACGCTTTAGAAGTGACCAATGGCGCACCTCCCTCGCTGACGGCTTGAAGTTTCCCCGACAGGGAGGGTGGGGCGTTTCAAGCGTCTTCCAGAAACATGCCGCCGCTGCCCTATTCTTGCAAAGGAATGTCAAGGTTAACATTTCCAGCCCGGAAAAGCTGTACGGCTTAAAATAAGGGTTGTAGGCTAACAAGCTGCTACTGCCTGTATAGATAAGTGATCTTATTCACGGCTCAGGATTAAGCTTTTCCCTTCAATTTAAACATGCGCTCTCATGCTCACGGTTGCAAATATATTCCTTCTCTTTATGGATACTTTTATAGGCTTTACCGCTGGATATGTTTGAGCCAACTCAAGCGGGTTGGAATAAAGGTGGCAACCATGACTCTTTTTTGAAAGTTGTTGGAGCTTGGTGGGGTTTTGGAGGGCCAGACAGCTGGTTGATCTCTAGCCCACCGACCAAGTTACGACCCAGGTTTCGATTCGAATATGGCTTGCAGCTCCAATCTCACATATTTTATCTACCAGAGCTTTCAGGTGAATACATCGGTTACCTTCAGAAGCTGACGAACCATCATCCAAATCGAACTTTGATTGTACCATATCCTCGGGAGAGTGGATGTGTTTGAAAGGTCTCCAGGCGCGATGCGAGAGATAGCCGAGTTGTTTCTACAGCTGCGGTATCAGCGATACCCTTTCTCAACCCTCGATGCTAGTAGGTATGTTCTGGGTACAAGCATCTCTCGCCTTCTTGATAAGCTATCCAATGACCAACTATGCCAGATTATCAACGTCCTGTAAAAATCCAAGTCCTCTCGGAAACAAGGTATGCTTAAGGTTGTAAGATTGGAGGATACTATTTAACCCCTGGTAAGAACAGGTACTTTTATCAACTATGCAAAGATGATTGTAAGATTGGGCCGCCGAGTAATATTCTAATTACAGATCATTTGAAGTGGATATAAATAATACCCTCGTAAGCTTGGTACCGAACAGAGTTGATGTAGGGTTAAAAAGATGTTAATTTGGATTAAAGTCATGAGTTGAAGTAAAATGTTCTGATGAATACATGGTAGCGGACTTGTTTCGTGGGAACTAGACTGTCTATAATCGCCCACCCCGAGTACCACTGCAGAGGAGAATTTTTAATGAATAAGCGTATATCTTGGCAAATAGAGATACTTTAAATCGATTAGTGAGGCGAGAACAACTTCTACGCAAATGGATTGTTTGGAAAAGGACGTAGAGAATTCATTATTACCTACAGGACTTACGTCGATACTGCCTGGAACATTTGTTTGCGTTTTTAACTTGCGGCAGAAAATATCGATACATGAGGGACTTTATTGGGGAGGGGGCAATTAAGCTATTTAGCAGAGGCATACTCGAGGGCTTGCTCAATATCGTTAACCAAATCCTGAGCATCCTCGATACCTACTGACAGCCGGATGAGATTATCAGTAATGCCGAGGATCTCCCTCTCGTTGGCGGGAACAGAGCCGTGAGTCATTTTGGATGGAAGTTCGCAAAGACTTTCAATTCCACCCAGGCTTTCGGCCAGAGTGAAGATATTCAGGGCTTGTAGGAAGCGATCAGCAGTATCGCCATCGCCCTTGATGCGGAATGATACCATGCCTCCAAAGCCGGTCTGTTGCGACTTAGCCAGCTCATGCTGAGGATGCGAAGCTAGGCCAGGGTAAATCACTTTTTCGACTAGAGATGATTTTTCGAGATACTGAGCAACGGCCAAAGCATTAGTTCCATGCTGATGCATGCGAAGGGCCAAGGTCTTCAAACCGCGATGGGCCAAAAAGCAATCAAAGGGGCTGGGTACAGCGCCAAATGCGTTTTGCTGGAATTTGAGGTCATTGTAGAATTCCAGGTCGTTTGTTACGGCGATACCCATGACAACGTCTGAGTGGCCGTTGATGTATTTAGTGACAGAGTGGACCACGACATCAGCTCCCTGTGTCAGGGGGTTCTGGAAGTAGGGGGACAGGAAAGTGTTATCGATAACAAGCTTAGCCCCGTGGCGGTGGGCAATCTCCGCCACTGCCTTGATATCAACCAATCTAAGCGTGGGGTTGGTGGGAGTCTCGGCCCAAACCAGTTTAGTGTTGGGTTTAATAACGGATTCGAGGTTCTTGGGGTCTTTCAGGTCAACAAAGTCAACAGTGATTCCCTTGGTGGTGGCAACCTTGGTGAAGTAACGATAGGTTCCTCCATAAACGTCGTTCACGGAAACAATGTGGGAGCCCGAGGGCAAAGTATTTACAATGGAGGCAGTTGTGGCTGAGCCAGAAGAGAAGGCAAGACCTGGAAAGATAGGTAAGAAACTTGCACAGTATGAAAAAGGCAGAGGCTGTAATAAAAAAATAGTTACCGAAATCGCCCTTCTCAAGAGCGGCTACGGCGTTTTCAAAATGATCACGGTTGGGGTTACCAGAGCGAGAGTATTCATAGCCCTGGAGATCAGTTAGGGCAAAGTTAAATGTACTGCAATACCTGATGGACACCAACAGCAGACTGCTTGAAAGTAGTCGAGAGTGAGATGGGGGGGATAACGGCGCCCGTCGACGCGTCGGGCTCTTGGCCGGCGTGGATAACCTTGGTGGCGAAACCGTAACTTTTATCAGAGTTGTGAACCATTTTCTGCTTTACTGATCGAGGGCTAGGATTTTATAGCGTGTCCTCAGGATTCCCACGGCTCCATCTATAGGAGCCGCACATAATCCATCTTGGAGAATGCGAATTTGGCATTTCTAATTCTTTGATCATCAGCCATGTGCACGATGTAAGCCCATTATTGAACAATTCTAGTTTGATTTACGAGGCTTATCAGCTTCGGCCGAACTCTTGCGCGAATTTTCATGTCCGCTAGTAACTTATTAATTTCCACCACAATTAAGCCGCAGCCAAGTACGAATCTCTGCCCAAGTCCGATTCGAAAGGCAGCCTCAAACTACAAATTTCCCACTCCAAGCCAAAATGCAGATCAAAGCAACCCTATAAAGTAAAATTTAATTTATAAATGTACAACTAAATTCAAATTTAACTCGTCAACGTGCCATCCGAAGCTGCTCGAAAGGATGATGTCATAATTGGTATACGAACTGTAGAACTAAGGTGAAACCTTCGTTTTAAACTCCTTGAGTAGTTTTCATAATTTAGTATCAACTACTCCCTTTATCCGGCCAATTATGTCATTTAATAAATCAGCAGCCTTGATTACCACATGATAAAATTACATTGCATAGATAGGTCCTGTGATTAATTTTATATCTTGCCGTAAATGCATTGATTTTTATAACATCCTATGATACATTTAAAATAAGTGTTGATTTTCCTGAGGCTCTAAAATAGCTGCGAATTGTATTATTGCGAGGGTTCGTAGTCAAGTCAACACTTAACAGGACAAAAAGTCTTGCCATTCCCTACCAGCTCCATTGATAAGATTGATTTGAAATAATTCCTCAGGTGCCAGGATCATAATTAGGCTGAATAGGATCTGCCCTCCTAAGGGTGACGAGCTTCCTCCACAAAGCTATGGCCTACAACCCAACTGGAATATATCCCCTACTTGATAGGCTAAGCGATATAAACCTTGAGCTATTCTCCTTACCCACATAATTTGTACATGGAACATCGAAACCTATATACTCAACAAACTTTAACTTCCCTTGGGTCAACAATCATTTCCAGCTCTAGCGAGCCCATCCAGCCAGCAGTAGGATCCCCTAATCAAACTCGTGAAAGCCAATAAACCCATCAACGATCCGCATTCCAGAAGCTGAGCACTAACCTACCCCTAAAACCTCACCCTCGTTGAATAAATGTGAAAACAATCAACTGTAAAATATTAATCCCAATCAACTATTGGGAGCTACAGGGCTTTTATTAAACTGTACCCTTCGAGATAGTTCTTTGGGGGTTGGTTTTATAAATAACCTGAAACACCGAATTATCCAGCTTAACTAGGTCACTTTGATGGAGAAGGTGTACTTCTACATATTCCGATACCATGCTTTGATCTCGCTAATGCTTCAAGCTAGAAAATAAACAACTTATCGACAGAATAGATCAGCTCTGTAGCTAAGAATACCACTTTCCCCCATCCAAAGATGATATCCCGATGAGATAATGCTCAGCGAAAGAAACCGATCTCCTTGACAGTTTTAAGCTGCACCTTAAAATGCAACGTCTAATAGCTAAATTAAACCAATAAATTAAAATGCAACGTGAAATAACTAATTTAAACCAATAAATTAAAATGTAACGTAAAATAACTAATTTAAACCAATTAATTAAAGTGTACCGTAAAATAACTAATTTAAACCAACTGTCAAGATTTTGTGGTCTTGAGCAATTGTCTTTATTAATGGTCATTGTATGGGGGTTGTTGATAGAGATTGTATGGCAACAATCTGTAGCTACCAATTGGGTCTTAGAGTACAGCTACGGCCTGGCAGAGTCTTGTCTGGCCGTAGGAGAAAATACACAGGGTCTGCAAGTAGATGGCGGTGTGCTCTACTTGGATACTTCTGACTACTAGGCATCGGCTAGTAGTGATACAACAATAGAGATCTTCAATCTCTATCTTCAAGGGTGAATATTCTGCTCAATCTCTAATCAGGAGAGCACCTTATATAGGGTGGATAAGCCCTCTTGCCAGATTGTAATCAGACACTTCCAACTCTTACTAGTCAGTCTATCTGTTCCCCAGACTGCTAGTTTCAGCCCCCAGAGTTAGGCAGCCATGCCAGTCTGGCACGGGACTTCAATAGATAACCAGACCTCAGCTTATCTTATCAGTGTATTGGCGGCATCCTGTTTACAGTTCTTGCATATGCGAGTTTGGTTACCCTGTCAATTGGGTTTTTGCATCATGCAGTATCCTTCTGAACGGCCTTCTATATCAATCATAAGTTTTTATGTGTCTTCCGGTGCAAATGTTTGGCAGTAGCATATCTTGCATTATTATTTGGGAACCCTCAGTCTTATTGGCTGATGAGTGTTCTGTGATTATAGTCAGGAATCATCAAGCCTGATTACTTAGGTTTGGTCCAATGGGGAGATCATTATTGGATAAGGATCAATCATCGGAGTAATAATAAGAGTACTGATTACCCAAAGCCAGGAACAGGATCATCTGATACTTTTGTAAGCTCAGCAGCTTTATGGTGTTTGGTTGTATTTAACCAATCAGTTAGGAGAAATGATGGTCAAGTCTACCATACTATTCCAAAAGCCTGACACCAACTGTTGCACCAAAAATCACACTATACTATGTCTGAACAGCAGACTTGATCCACCAACAAGGTTCCAGCTAAGCAGGTTTATGACCTGCAACCTGACCTTCCAGTGACCCGAAGCCAAACTAGGAAGTCAACTCAAATTACCAAATCCATTGACATGAACAGATGATGATCCTTTAGGGTGGATGCCTTGTTTTTGCGCTTGACTCATTATCAGGATCAAGCCACCCCCTTCACCATCCAACTGTGTGATCAACACAACCATGTTCCTGCTATCCTTGATTCACTATGACTATATAATTACTATCCCTCAATAAAGATTATTATCACTTTCCCAAATATTTTCCCCCTTGTAACTCTGCTAAAACTGTAAATTCACTGCCCCCTTTGGCTTTGGATAGGACTGTATTTTCTCGTCACACAAAAAAGACTGCACAAAGTCCAGCAAAGCCACTAAATTCACTCAATGATTTAGCTCACACAGTGGATGAAAGATTTGTGTTGGCATACCCTGCAGGACCCCCGGCTCTAGTTACTCCAGCTTGGGAAAAAACGCTAGTTAATTTGGACTATTTATTGGCTTGGTATTGTCTGCTTTTAAAGACAATTAGGAACGCCCAATCAAATGGGGCCACATCAACAACTACCAAGTCAACTAGATCTGAAATACTTGCATTGCCTTCCAGCCAATCAGGGGGGGGGGTCGCGGAAATTACATTGAAACCCTTCAGTCCCCCTGGCCCTGGCCAGCAAAAATTCTCTCATGTCCAATCAGATGCTAAATTGGAGGCCATGTGACCAATATCTGTCAAACCCACCCCTTTTAACAAGGCCAGGGGACTTTGAGTCCCCTGCTTGTCAATTTTCAATTTATTAAAGTTTGGAGTTTTGACACACTTAATTTTAAGTTTTATTGTTGGTTGGGCTTCTGTTTGAGTTCCCCATCATCTAGAATTTTAAAGTGTTAGTCTTTGCTTTGCCCCTTACCTTTAAACCCCCGGGTTTGAACCCAGTCCCTCTTCTGGGACCCTTTAAACTGACCCCAGCGTATAGCAGTTTTGGTTTTTGCTTTTGCTTTAAAGATTTACTCTGAAACCTAAGTTTTTTTAGTAAAAATCAATATAAAAACCTACTTTGTTTTTGATTTTTGCTTTAAATACTTTGATTTCAAACCCGCTTTTGCCCCTGATTGTTTAAAGACACCTGAGCGCATTGCCAAGCTCTCCAATCCTACTTTGCTGCTTCTCTTGTCTTCTTGCTTGTGGCTTCCTTGGTTGGTCCCCCATTTATTGCTTGCAATCATAAAAATTTCACTAATCCTCCCCAAATTTTGTGGAGATTGTGAATATGATGCTCCCAGTCATAAAATTTGTTGCATTTTCCTTGGCTCCATTTTTGCTCCTTTTGTGGTCTACCTCACCGGACCTGTGGTCTAAGATCTCCTCTTCTGTGCAGCTTGCAAGTGAGGCCCCCTCTAGCCTCCTGAGTTTGCCTGGTAGTCTCCTTCATTCTGGGGAGGCCGTGGTGAAAAGCCTGACCTGTGATGATCTGGATCTGGATGATGATGACTATGCTTATCCTGCTCCTGCGGGTGAGAAGGTACCAATGTCTGCCCCATCTGTCTTAGAAAAGAGTAACCTGGTACCTTTGTGCGCTTCTGTGATGCCCCCTTCCGCCCCCGCTTGTACCCCCTGGCTGCTCACCAGTTTGGCGCTGATGGCACTGAATGCCTATTTCCCTCAGTTGTCTCCTGTGTCCTGCCTGTGGTCACCCCTTCTAGCGGCCGTTCCAGTTCTCTACTGGACGGCATCCTGGTGGTTTGTTTCGCCAGGATGGGAGCTGAACTTAGTTTAGCCCCCTCTCTCACAAAAACAGCACAGTTCCGACATTGGTAGCACAGGTAGGGTTTCCATCCTACCTTATCCCTCAAAATTTCGCCTGTTGCCTGTACTTGCTGTGGTCAACAAATCCTCAAAAAAATCATTTCTGGCCTCCCACTAGACTGGACGCCATACACACCAGGTACCAAAATACTGGAAGGATTTATGCTATACCAGAACATGTGTGTACCAGTCCCCACCTTCAACAACCTGTCAGTGAAAGGGTTCTTTCAGGCACCTATCATTCTGTCCCAAGCCCCAACCAAGGAAGGAACCATGCCCACTTATGTGGCCCAACGACCTAAAAGTGCTGCCTTGGAACCATTTGCTGAGACCAACGACAACAACACTTCCGCATGGATCCAGTCTGCCCAAAGCAAGCTGGCCCAGATAGAATACCATAATGTTTCTGGATTGCAGAGATATCCATCCAACTCACACACAATGCAGGCACTTGGTGCAATAAATGGCACAGAGATCATACTGTGAAAGACTGGGACACATTCAAACAAGACTTCTTGGCACAGTTTTTACTAAAGGGCACCACCCTCATGATTATCCCCCAAGTGAAGAACCTGACCCAGGCAGGCACTGTAAAGGAAATCACTGTCAGGGATCCACTTATTGGGAAGCCTTTCCCCAATTGAATGGAGAAGAGCTCCCAAGTTGAATTTGATCAGAGTGGAACCTACTGGAATTCCTATCATTAGCATGTGTAGAAGATGACCAAAAAGACAGAATCTTCCCAAGAAGGGAGTGAAGTGGTTGAGAAGATAGTAAACACTGATGTACCCCAAGACCAATCAGGGGGCCTTGGGGTGGATGATTGGTGGGAATTGAGCAGTTTCAACATAAGGGGCATGTCTTTGACGCGGACCAAAACAATACCAAATTAAGTCTTCAGATTTTTCAGTAGGAGTTGGTTCAGGGTTTTCAAAGTTAACATTTGCTTGTCCATAATTGATTAACACACACAAAGTCCAAATAAGGAAGATGAACTTCATGTTGTTGGGGGGACCTTTATTATCTACTAATCAAGTGTTTAGAATTGAGAATATAGATTTATTGGGTTGATAGGAAATAAAGAAATTGTTGGAGCACTTAGCTCAAGTGAAAAGGTTCAGTTTAAATATTGAAATAATTTGGGAGATGAATCATAGAGTTTACCAGGCAAACCTGCAAGTGTAGGGTAGAAGTATTGCCTTGCAGGCCTGCAGCAAGATGCAGGCTGCAATGCAATAAGAGGCAGATTGGAATATTTTATTGCAGTATTGTACCTCACTTAGGTTGGGGATGGTATCTGTAGCTGGATGTACAGTATCGCAGTGGCTTGGGTAGTATTCTGGGTTTGATTGGTCCTCTAGGTCCCTGGAAGTCTGAATTGGGCAGTTTACACATTTAAATTGTGGTTGATTGGTTGCACTGTGGTTTTTGGAGCTATAATTTAATGCTGATTTGGTTTGGTTATCAGAGTGGTTGTTCAAGGCCTTGATTTCTAGTTTTAAAGTGGAATTTATATATTGTTTTAGGTTTTTGAGATTGTTTTTGCTTCTGTGCTTGTTTTTGCTTAGAACACATTTGTTTATCAATTTCAAATGTGTTTTTGGATAAATTAAATTAATAGTTCTGTTATCCCACTTAGATTTTAAATCTGCATTTAAAATGTAGTTTTCGGGTTCAACGCTGTATCCAGAAAGCTTATGTTTGTCTTTGTATTTGGGTAAGGCATGGAATTCCTTACACTCACACACACTTATGAGTAACTCCGCCTACATGCCCCTGCAGATATGGCATTTGACACTCCAGCCACACATCTCATGTACTATGGTGCCCTTAAGTCACAGTCAATGAGACACATCAACCTGGACCAAGTAACCAATCTGAAAAGCCTATATTGCAAAGCAGAGAAGGTGGAGCAGACATCCAACTCCCTTCACAAGGCGCAGACCAGGAAAAGAGAGAGACCCAAAGATTCTCACTCAACTGGGCGTGCCAATTGCCCGCCTCCTGGGAACAACAATAACAACACAAACCATAAGCCTGCAGAGTCAAATAGGCACAGAAACAGGAACTATGGGCAGTCAAATTTTACCCATTTCCATATCACTACCACTCAAGATAATCACAACAAGGGAAAACCCAGGGAGAGCATTAAGCAAGCCAATCTCTCCCCGCACAATTCCCAACAATGAGTACCGCCCCAAGGACATGGACCAATGCCCAATGATCCAAGTGCCCTTGGAAGACCCAGTACTTTACATCATTTCCAGAAATCCCAATCAACTGATGTCAAATTCTTTCTGCTTTTGTAGTTACATGGGTTCAGGGCTTCTAGACTCAGGCGCAGATTGAACCCTTGTCAACAGCAACTTTGTGCTCAAGTTCAAGTAAACCACTAATCCTTCACGGATTAAGAAACTGGTCTTAGCTGATGAACACCACATTGCTGTAACACAAAAGACTTCCCCTTTCTCTATTGCGCTAGAGAACCTGCACTCCACCATCCAGGGACCCGTCATCAACTTTCCTAAATTTGACATTGTACTTGAACTGGACTGGCTACAAAAGAATAAGCCCTGCGTAGACTGGGTCACCTCTGTATTGACTATCAATTGTGAAGGGGTCAATCATCAGATCTATCCTGACTCTGTGGACCAACTCCTACAGGACCACATCTTTGTACATATCACAGAAACTTTCAGGGCCCAGAAAGCCCTAGACAACCAGCTGGTCATCTTAGAGGCCAAACTATCTGCATCCTGGAAACCCTCACAAATTGTCTCTCAGAGCGGGAAAATCCCCCTTTCAATTAAAAATGGCCCAGTATTTGAGAGACACACAAGCCTTGAATCCCTGGCTTTGATTCTATTAAAAAATTTTGGCCATCTTAATTATTGGGAAACAAGACATTGGGAGCGTGATTGTTTGATTACGCAATCAGGTGCTCAATTTATTGCAGGATCTATAAATAGCAGTGGCACCTTGGCTTGCTGCAGCCCAAGCAAGGTTCCTGTTATACCAACTAATGAGCATCCACCTCCAGGCCCAAGTACACAAATTCCAGCCAAAATTGTAAGTTAACCTGAAATTGATGCCACAGTTCTCTGGTGGCACAAAAGGCCACAAAATTACCAGTAAGTATATTTAGTGAGGAGGAGAAGCCCTTCTCACTGTTGACATCTTAAATAAAACAAGTCTATGCCCAGAAATCATTATATCCTTGCAGGAATTATCTATTTTTGCTCAAATTTAATTATTCTCTTTGCATCTATTTGGGAATCCACAACTCAATATAAACTTGCCTATTTGTACCCTCCTGGCTATACTCCTGCTACCTCAGTCAATTCACCCCGCACCTTTGACTTGGTGTATTTCCATCCCCATCATCTGGATCTCCCTTCTGTTTGTGCTAAAGAAATCATCCCACCTGCCATGAAGGATATTTCTACTTCCCCCCACTGCCCAATGTGCCTCCTGCTCAGGATTTCAGTAAGTTGAGGTCCGTCAATATCACAGAATTGGGGCTGGCCAACCAGGCTGTTCCCTATGCTGGGAGTTGGTGTCCCCTAGCTACTGCAGTTAACTACCTGGTCAGAATTGCATCAATTGTGTACATGGCCTTCCAGGCCTGGCCTGCCTCCCCTGTGGGAGTCTAGTCAGACTCTGGCATGGGCTGTGACAGTATGTCAACCATATCAAAACTAGTAATCCTGGGCCCCTATTCTTCTTTGATTGTAGGGGCATCTTGTATGCTTTTATTTTTGACCTCAGATTACTACATAAGATATTATATGACCAAGAAACAAGAAACAAGCAAAAGCCAAGAAGGAGTTCTTTCCAAGCCATCACAGGTCCAAACTGTGATAATCTCCACCTTGAACCAAAATACTGCTGCCCCCACAAACCTTTCTGACCTGCCAAAAATAGACTTGGCTGGTTTCAGAAAATAAATGATCATGATAAACACCCTGTTCTGTGCCCACCCCAAGAGCTTCAGAGACAAAACTCAGAAGGATATGATGGTGGCCGCCCAACTAAAGGATGACGCCAGAGAAATCTTCTTGACCAGCCAAGAAAAAGACCCAGACCTCACACTCTCCTACAACCATTCCTGGAGATAATGAACTCTGCAACCACCCCTGTAGGGGCCAAGATCTAATCCTACATGGGGCTCATCCACCTGACCCAAGGAAGGGACAACCTGGAGACCTACATACAACAATTCTTATGCCTGGCAGAGGCCGTCAAGATCCCTGAAAACATATCAGGATTACATTTCAGAAACAGTCTGAACCCGCACCACACCAGCCTGATGAGACACCATCAATGTGCCCTCCCTAAAGAAAAGCTCTTGGCTATTGCCAAAGGCATGGACTTCAGCCAACCGCAAGGATACCACGCTGGCCAGACCAGAAACAACCAAACCCCTGGTGCTAGTAGGCCCCATTTGAACATGACCCCAGAAGAGTACCAACGCCACACCAGAAGTGGGCTATGCTTCTACTGCCACCAGAGTGGCCACTTATCTAAGGACTGCACTAGACACTCCAACAGAACCCAAGAAGCCACCAATTCAGCAATAAACAACGCTTCCCAGTCTTATTCTATCATTGACACTACTTTATGTTACCATGATCATGAGGTGAAAACTGTAGCCATCCTAGACAGAGGGGCAACCCTTAACTACATGGAATGTAGCTTAGCTGAGAAACTGGGTGTACCAATCCAGGGAATCTCCCAACTGGTAACCTTGGGTAACAAGACAACAGACCTGTCCCACAAATGCAAAGAGTCTGTCTCCATAAAGTTAAGTGGGAAACTCCTGCCCACCAGATTCTATGTCATGGAGAAGCTTTCCAAACCTGTAGTGATAGGTTTTGAATGGTGGGTTGATCACCAATTGAACTTAGACTATAAAAACCATCAGGTGACTGTCACTTATGAGAGCCAAACCTTAGAGGTTCCCTGCTTGAACTCTCAGCAGACCCCTGAGCTAAACAACATTGCCAGGGAATCTTGAAAAGCTGAGATCCTAAAATTTTTGAAGCCTTGTGAGTCCGTCTTCTCAGAAGAAGAAGCCACTGCCTTGCCTAAACACAGCCAATTTGACCACACTATTGACCTCCTCCTCAAAACCCAACTTAAGCATGGACGTTTCTATGGTTGTAACATGAAGAAACAAGCCGCCTTAAGAGAGTACTTGGACAAGATGTTGAAGAAGGGAAATATATGTGTCTCCAAATCCGCTTGTTTATCCCCTTTACTTTTTGGTAAAAAGAAGGGCGGCAACCTATGTCCTTGCATCAACTACCAGGACTTAAACAGCATCACTGTAAAAAACAGTTACCCTGTACCCAATGCTGAAGAGCTTTCAGACCAGCTTTCAGAAGCCAACATCTTCTCAAAGATTGATCTGAGGAATGCCTTTGTATCTGATCTGGATCAGGCCTGGTGAAAAATGGAAGTTTGCCTTCAAGACTAGACAAGGTCTCTACAAATACCTGGTTATGCTGTTTGGGCTGTGCAACACGCCCAGCACCTTTTGAACTATGGTGAACGTGGTCTTGGGAGGACTCAAGGATCAGTGTTGTGTAGCCTACTTAGATGAAATCTTCATCTACAGCTGCACCCCTGAATAGCATGTCAAACACCTTCAAGATATCCTACAACACTTCAAGGAACATAGACTCTTTTTCAAACTCCAGAAATATGAGTTCTTCCAAGAAGAAGTAGATTTCTTGGGATAAAATGTACTAAAAGGAGGATTTTATATGACACCCAACAAAATAGAGGCCATGACGTCATGGCCCAGCCCTAAGAATCACAAGGAGGTCAGAAGTTTCTTGGGCCTAGCAAACTTTTGACGGGAATTTGTCCAAAATTTTCTTCAATCTGCCTGCCCCTGACCCGCCTCATCTCTGAGAAACACCCCTTTGTTTGGGATGACGCCGCTAAATCCGCCTTTGAGTTGCTAAAGAACACCTTTGTTTCTGCACTCATATTGGCAATGCCAGTTTACGACAAACCCTTCATTGTGGAGACAGACACCCCTGACTTTGCATTAGGGGGGTGTTGTTTCAGGAGGGGCTTGGTAGTAAGCTGCACCCTGTAGCTTACTACTCAAGGAAGTTTACTCCGCCTGAGTTGAACTACCCCATCTACAATAAAGAAATGCTTGCTATCATCCAGTCCTTGAAACATTGGAGAAGATACTTATGTGACGCCAACCACCCAGTGAGAATCATGACCAATCACAAGAACCTGACATACTTCTTCAAACTGCAACAACTAAATCAGCGCCAAGATAGATGGGCCCTATTCCTATCAGATTACAACTTATCAATCAGCTACATACCTGGCAATATCAACATTGTACCTGATGCCCTAAGCCAAAGAGCATACATTTTTCCAAGCACCAAAGAGATTGAAGAATTCAACACTAAATCCTTGCTGTCACCAAACATGATTGTGCCAATGCTCCTATTCCTGGGACTATCCAGTAGAAGAGAAGAAATCCAACTAGTTCAGACCATAGACCAGCACTGCATCTTCATCATGGAAGACTTAAAGAAAGATATCAACAGTTGATACTAACAAACAGTGTTGTGTTCTGAGGCGCGGCACAGACACACAACAGGGAATCCTAACCTTAGGATTGGATTTGTACTAAGTCTTGGTTAGATGACAGGGAAGGCAAAAGTGTTTACCTTGCGGCCCTGGAAGAATAATCTCTACTAGTTGTGGCTAGAGAGAGGCGCAGAAGTACAGAAGACACAAAGACAAAAATGTGAATAGAACTTAATTTTATTGGTGAATAAGGAAATGTAATATATAGTGGTTGAGAATACCACAAAACACTATCAGGACGGTAGGATCACTTGCCACCAGCATTAGTTGGGCAAGTGAGTTGCGCAGGGATCAGGAAACCAAACAATTGTATTTACTGAATTGGTCATCAACTCATTTCAAGTAGCAAAAGCAAAAGCAAGAGATTTGTCCTCAAAATGGCCCACCAAAGGCGAAATCAAAATACTGTGAATAGTGGTATTCACAACATTGCCCTCCCCTAGATTGGTCTTAGGGGGGTGGTATTTATGAAGGAACTTTGCGTGCACTCAAGCAAAAGGACGACTACTGGACAGGAGCTTTACAGTGTACTTGAACCCTTGCTTAAAGGTTACTTCTAGAGGGCCAATCCACAGAGAGTCCAACTTGTGTGCGCGACCACCTACTCTGTGTTGGTAGTAAAGGACATGGTTGCCAACCTTGAACTCAGGAAGGGGGGGAGCATCCAGCATTGTTGGAAGAGAGCTCAAGCATCTTAGTCTTATATGCAGAAGTGTAAGCAGTGGCTTGAATATCAATTATTTGGTTGACTAAATCCTTGATGTGGTCGTCAGGATTAATGGCCTTATCTGAGATAAGCAGGGGGCCCCCAAGAGCAATGGGGTAGTAGCCTCTTGCCCATATAGCATAGCAAAGGGGGCATATCCTGTGACACAATGTTTGCTAAGGCGGTATGCAAAGAGGGCGGAAGGTAAGTACAAGTCCCAATTAGCAGTGTCAGAGTAGATGAGCTTTCTCATGATGGAGACCAGTGTTGAATTTGCACACTCAACAGCCCCATTGGTAGAAGGGTTATAGGGGGCAGAGAAGGACTGGTGGGACCCCAAAGCTTTGACAACAGAGGTTACCAGCTTGGCATTGAAGTTAGTCCCATTATCTGAGAGCAACACTTGAGGACAGCCATGGCGGTAAAAAACATCTTGTAACAGGAAGGCAGCAGTTGTCTTAGCCGTGATGTCCTTTGTAGGGCGAGCCTCTACCCACTTGCTAAAGTGATCAATAGCAACCAGAATAAAGCAACACCCAGAACAAGAGCGGGGAAGAGGACCTACTGCATCAATGCTAACAGTGTGAAAGGCATGTTGAGGGGGAACTAATTTAAACTCGTGTGCAGCAGCTCAAGGCCTCTGTAGCTGGCAGTTGTGACAGCTAGCAATGATGTCTGGGATCAGCAGGTAAAGGTTCTCCCAAAAGTAGTTCTTCTGAAGCCAGTCAAAGGTCTTGGCAATGCCCCATGTCCAGTTTCTTTATGGGCTTGTGACACCAACAAGAGGCAAAGACTGGGCCGTACATAAGGCAGATACTGATCTTGTACTTTTTTGAAGAGCTGATTGTTGCGTATAAGGGTATCTTTGGATAGCTTGGACAGGGCCAGTTTTACCTCCTCTGTCTCACTTTCCCAAGAAGAAGGATACCCAAAGAGTTTGTATAATTGGTTGGCCTCTGCAGGATGCAAAGCAAGAATAGGCATTCTGGAGAGCCCATCAGTGTTCTGATGTTGAATTCCAGGGCGATGGAGCACCTTGAAGTTGTATCCCTGTAGGCGTAGAGCCCATCTAGCTAGGCGTCCTTCAGGTTCCTTGAGCTGCTGTAACCATTTTAGAGAAGTGTGGTCAGTGACAACTGTGAAGTGGGTGCCGTATATGTAATGACAAAACTGCTTGACTGCATGCAACACGGCAAGGTACTCCTCCTCCGTGACACTATAGTTCTTCTCATGCTTATTTAGCACATGGAAAGTGTAAGCCACAGGATGGTCTACACCCTTGTTATCTAGTTGGGCCAGAATGGCTCCAATAGTTAGATTGCTAGCGTTGGTGTACAGGATGAACTCCTTATCATAGTCAGGATACACTAGGATTAGCGTCTCTTTGAGTTTTTGTTTAAGGGTCTCAAAGGCTTGCTGCTGACTGGCGGTCCACTCAAAAGAAACATTACGTAAAAGCTGGACTAATGGTTCACTAGTATTGGCAAAGTCAGGGATAAACTGTCTGTAGTAGCCCATCATTCCCAGGAAGACTTGTACTTCTTGCAAGTTGGTGGGCAGAAGCATTTTGTTGATGGCTTCAACCTTCTTAGTCATTGGGCAAATCCCTGTCTGGGTTACTTCATGGCCCAAGAACTTGAGACATTCTTTGAAGAAGGCGCACTTGGAAGGCTTCAGTTTGAGGCCAGCTTCTCAAATCTTTACAAACACCTCTTTGAGATGAGCCAGGTGATTGGTGAAGGTAGCGCTGAAAACTGTTATATCATCCAAGTATACTAGGACGCACAATAACTTCAAGTCATGAAGGATGGAGTCCATGGCCCTTTGGAAGGTGGCCAGGGCGTTGCAAAGTCCCTGTGGAATGCAAGTAGGCTCAAAAAGCCCTTCAGAAGTAATGAGCGCGGCTTTCTGACAATCCTTGGGGGATAGGTCAACTTGCCAGTATCCAGACACCAGATCCATTGTGGAGAAGAACTTAGAACCTTCAAGATGTTGGAGAGCATCATCAATACATGGCAAGGGGTAGGAATCCTTTTTGGTTAAGGAGTTCAATTGTCAATAGTCCATCACAATACAATGAACCCTGTCCTTCTTCTTTAAGATGAGTAGTGGGAAGCCCAAGGACTTTGGGAAGGTGTCAGCAGCCCAGCATCTAGCAGTTGTTTGAGCTCTTTAGATACTTGGGCTTCTTCCACACAACCGCATCAATATGGTTTGGCATGGAAGGGGGGAGCGTTGCCAGTGTCTATCTGATGGATAACACCTTTGGCTAACCCATAATTGGTACTGTCCTTAGCAAAGATATCGGAAAATTGATCTAGTAAATCTAACACCTCTTTCTGTTGAACCTAGGACAGTTGTGGAAAGTCTTGTGCAGTGAACAGAGATAAGACTTGCAGCTCATCCTCTGGTAGGTCAAAGTCTTGAAACATGCCAAAGGGATGAAGAGAAGGACGTCAGGAGCGCCCAAAAACTTGCCATATTCAACAACCTGTTCCCTAAATACGGTCATGGGGATTGCAGTCAGGTTGGCTACCAACAACTGAACAGGGTCTTTATGAGAGACATCTAGGATCCCAGGACAGAGGTAAGGTTTGTTGCCTCCTAAGGAGGGGGGAGAGTACAACTCCAAGAAGGTGCGTTCAGGTAGTTCATAAGATATCTGGGAGTCCAGGATGGCCTGAGACCCAGGTGGTATGGTGACAGCAGACATGGCTAGGAGAGGGATCCCCTCAGATGCAAGACAATCCATGGGTGGACACTTCATGTTTGAAGAGTGGGTGTGATACTTGAGGTTGAAAACCCCAGTGTGATATTCCAAGGCACAGGTCTTGAGGCATTTCCCCAGAACTTTAACTGGCTCTTCAAAGATTAAGGGGACTTCATATCCTAAAATAGAGAGGTAGCCATCTTTAAAGTTGATTATCCCATTATATTCCCTAAGGAACTGGGTGCCAACAAGGAGATTGTAACTCTCATTCTCCAGGACAACTGCTGGCGCAGCTAGGAGAAGCTTGCCAAACTGCATGAGCAGAGCGGAATAAGCCCCTATGGCACGGGTCATAGACAGTCCAGCTGTGCCATACAACTGGTGATAATTAAGGTCAGGGGCAAGTTTGAGTTTCTTCACAAGCTTGGAAGATACAACATTGACTGGTGAGCCAGTGTCTAGAACTGCCTTAATCTTCACTTTTTGAATGGATATCTCTACTTGAGTGGTAGTGCAACCAAAGGGGGGAAGGACAGCCAAGTATCTTGAGCCTCTGCTAGTTCCTTATCCCACTTCTCAATCATACATCTTAATCCCAGGAACTCCTTATAAACAGTCTGGAGGGGGAGCAAAACAGACACATTCTTGAAGACAGCATCAGCAACCTCAGCAGCTTCTTCTGACAACTTCAATAGCACAGGGGACCTCTTAGACTGAGTGAGGTAAGGACACAAAACAATCTCTTTAGTCTCAGGCAGAGGCTTAGCAGTAGTTGTAGTCTTTCCTGAGCGTAACTTATAGGGAACTGCAATGGTTTCAGGAACAGCCAGCACAGAGTACCCATATGCATCAGTGTTGTCAATATCAGAATCATCCAGGTCAGAGTCATCAGAGATATTGTGAAATAGGAGGAGGATAGGAGGAGCCTCATTATCAGCAGGCTCAGATTCAGTCATAGAGGGAGGGATTGGAAGAGACTGGGAAGAATTTTCAACCAAGAGCATCTCTTCCTCTAGGTTGACTGTTCTTTTCCCGCCTGTTCCTTTGGATCAGCTCCTTCGACCCGCGGATTGGTGCAGACTCAAGAATGATGACCTATCTGACCACAGTTGTGGCAACCTTGGCGTTGAGGAGGATTCTGTGAATTCATAGTAAGAATGCAAGGACCTTGGGAAGATGAACCAGAGTTAGAAGCAGCTTGACTTTCCCTGACAACGGCACCAGAGTGGGTAAGATGCATATCTTGTAACAACGTCTTTATGCTCTTCATAGAAGAGAGCATAGCTTTGTGGGCCTTGAAATGAAGACACAGGAGTTGATTCACCTTGAGGGCTTGAGCGTAAGCCATGTAGGCTTCATGGGCTGTCAACTGTCTGCTCATAATCAGTTGCTGTCTTTCCATGTAGAATCTGTCTGCAAACTTGGCTAGTGTCTCCTTAGGCTTAAAAGTGATATGCATGAAGGCATCCTTTTTCACTTCCAGGCTAAGGTCACCACCAAACTCATCAATCAGAAGCTGCTTCATATCTTCCCATGTCTTAATGGAGGGTAGTTCTGGCACAACTACCTCTTGGAAGGTTGGTTGTAGACAGGTCAGGATGTGTTCCTTCTTGACGTCATCTGAGGCTCTTTGCATGGCAGTTTCATAGATAGTTAGGAAAGCTGCAATGGTCGAGATTCTGGGGTCAAAGACTTGCTTTAAGGTAGGCTTGAAGTGAGTTTTGGGAGTTGGACCACCATTGTTGCTATCAAGTATGTTGATATGTGGGGAAAACTCTTCCTCAGATTCCAAGGGGGGTTGTCTAGTCCATAGCTGGCAAACACTTTCTTCAAGGGTGGTAAGAGTCTCAACAGCACGGGCCCCAGTATTGGCAGCTTGAGTGGTCTGTTGTGCAGTAGTACCTAAGCGTTGACCCTGGGTGGTCACTATTGTGGAGAGTTCAGCCAGACGTGAAGTAAGGGATGGCCCCACCAAGAGGCAAGGGGTGAATCTATCATTTACATATTTGATTACTTAATTCATCTCTTGTATGTCTCTATCCAGCTCAGTGTGGTCCCGCTTCAATTGATCCACCTTGTTAGCTAGGGCAATTAATTCCCTAGCGCATTGGATTCAAGGTGCTCCAGATAAACCAGGGCAGCAGCCATCTTCATTGACAACCCCAACTGGACTAGCAGCAGTTGCCATCATTGCACGTAGGGCGGCAAGTTTTTGTTGTAGCTCCGCAACTTGGGTAGTCAGTTCAAGAACCCAGGGGTCAGGTTGAGGCGCCTCAGCAGGACGTCCCTGACTGCAAGTAGTTGAACATAGTTCTCAGATGGCGTCCCATATTCTCTGGTCCCTATCCATCAAGTCATCAGAAGGGGGAGAGGGAGGAATATCTGGCTTGGGCGTAGATAGCTCATTTACTTGGTTCTGGAGTTTGGCTATGGCAGCAGCAGTGGCTGCTCTCTCTTGCTCAAATGCGGTACTGAGTTCATTAAGGCTTCTAGCATCAAAGTCCGCTACCTGCTGTAGTTACTCAAAGGAATATGTACTGAAGGCATTGAGCTGATGCACAAGTTGCTCAAAATCAGTGAGATAAGCGTTTAAGGTGGAATCCACCTGAGTTTGCCAGGGTTGTTCTAGCTGGTGAAACTTGTGTAGACGTTCTCTCATGTATTTGGGGATAGACTGGCGCATTTGTTCAATAGAATTAACCAAATAGGACTGGGAGGTGACAGAGTTGTGTTGATTGTCAGATACCAATGAAAACAGGGAATGAATCCACTGTTGATTGGAAGCAAACTGGTCCCAGTGATGAGTAACCGCAGCTTGCAGAGACAAGATTTCTTGGACATGGAGCCCCAACACCATTTGATGGTGGGCCAAGGCAGGCCGCACAAAGGATGATAGCAAGTGTTCAGCGGAGCCAGCCGCTGAGAGGAGATGTTGTGGAAATTGAGGAGCCACAATTAATTTGTAGTATTCAGCCCAACTGAACTGCAACTGAAGGCAAGGGATGGCTCCTTCATAGGCTATCCCAAGGGCTACTGACATGACTTGATCTAAGTCAGGGGTAACCATGGGGTAAGCAACTAGGCGGGGACCATTCCCAAGGTTCAGTATTGTGGGGGTAATAGGCTGGTTGGAAATATCTTCCTCAATAGGAGGACTGATTATTTCAGGTGAAGTTGGCTCTTGTATAGGTGGAGGCAAAGAACCTGAAAATGTGGATGCAAAGGGGACAACCAAGGGGCTTACAGCCCCTGTAGTGAGCACCATTTTTGTTGTGTTCTGAGGCGCGGCACAGATACACAACAGGAAATCCTAACCTTAGGATTGGATTTGTACTAAGTCTTGGTTAGATGACAGGGAAGGCAAATGTGTTTACCTTGCGGCCCTGGAAGAATAATCTCTACTAGTTGTGGCTAGAGAGAGGCGCGGAAGTACAGAAGACACAAAGACAAAAATGTGAATAGAACTTAATTTCATTGGTGAATAAGGAAATGTAATATATAGTGGTTGAGAATACCACAAAACACTACCAGGACGGTAGGATCACTCACCACCAGCATTAGTTGGGCAAGTGAGTTGCGCAGGGATCAGGAAACCAAACAATTATATTTCCCGAATTGGTCATCAACTCATTTCAAGTAGCAAAAGCGAGAGATTTGTCCTTGAAATGGCCCACCAAAGGCAAAATCAAAATACTGTGAATAGCAGCATTCACAACAAACAGGGTGCTCCTTACATGAAAACACCCTACTGCTACACAGACACACCTACATATCAGAAGGTCCACTGGCTTAGAGATACTGAAGAAATACTACAACTCCCCCATGTCAGGACACCCTGGGTGTACAAAAACTCTCAAAGGAATCCAGAGAACCTACATGTGGCCCAGGATAATGCCAGAGACTGAAGGATACCTCAGCAGTTGCGAGACATGTGGATGTACCAAGCCTAAGCAAGGAAAGCCAGAAGGATTATCACAACCCTTTCAGATTGCAGAAGGCCCTTGAAAGTCAGTATCCATGGACTAAATTGTGGATCTACCTAATTCAAAAATATACAATGCCATCCTTATAATTGTAAATTTTTTCACCAAAATGGCTCACTTCATTCCAACAACAAGCAAAATAACATCAAAGGAAACTGCCACTCTATTCTGGAACCAAGTATTAATGAACCACGGACTCACACAACAAGTGTTCTCAGACAGAGGCTCTCAATTCACCCCCAAGTTTTGGGCCCAAATCCTAAAAGAATTGGGAATAAAAAGATTGTTGTCTACAGCATACCATCCTCAGTGCAACAGGCAGACTGAGAGAGTAAACCAGGTCCTTGAATAGTACTTACAGTGTTATGTATCTTGGAACAGAACAACTGGGTAACACACCTGCCAATGGCTTAGTTTGCGTTCAACAACCAAGACCACAGCTCCATTGGTATGTCCCCCTTCAAAGCCAACTATGGATTCAACCCCACATGGAACGCCCTCCCACAGAGGAAGCAGACAACCCAGATGGACGTGATTGGGTCATCAACATCCACATGTGCCAAGAAGAATGTATCCAGAACCTGAGAAGAGCAGTACAAGTATACAAGGACTTTGTCAACAAGAAAAAAGCCTTGTCCCTCTAATTTAAGTAGGAGACCTTGTGTACCTCAGCACAAAGAACATCAAAACTATGGCCCCATGCTCTAGCTTGAGTCCCAGACAAACAGGTCCTTATAAGGTCTTACAGTGTATTGGTGCTGTAGTGTACCAATTAGAACTTCCCCCTGGATGAAAGATTTATGATATATTTTACTAATCCCTGTTATCAAAAAAGAAAGGATTTTTCCTGCACCAGATAGTGAGAACAGCTCCCATCAAATTAGGAAGCTTCACAGAACACAAGGTCAAAGCCATCCTGGGACACAAACTCTAATACCAAAAACCCCATTTCCTTATCAAATGGAAAGGGTACCCCAATGAAGAGAATACTTGGGAACCAGAGTCTAACCTTGAAAACACCACTACCCTGTTGAAAGAATACAAATCTCAGAATAAAGAGTTGTTCTCTGCAAGCTCAACTATGGTAGGGGATGATGTCAGGGCCAAGAAATCCCTGGACAACCAGCTGGCCATCTTAGAGGCCAAACTACCCACAGACTGGAAAGGCAACTGTCAGAATTAACTCATTACGCAAGTTGACTTACTATATGTCAATAATCAGAATTAAAAATACTTTAATGTCAACAGCATTGAAAAGTCAGAATTGAGTTTTAACTCATGCAGACTACTAAATGTTGGCACTTTTTTAATAAGCAAAAACCTGTTTCCTGAACATTTTACTTAATGAAAATTAAGCTTCAAGATATTTTTTAGGGTAATGTGACAACATAGATTTTAAAAAGTTCATAAAAAATTATACATGACAATTAAAAAATTCACAAAAATACACTTTTATTTTATTTCACTATAAAATTAGCTATCTTTACTATAATAAATTTTTTCCCACTTATAAAAACAAAAAAACCCAATACACAAGAAAATACTACATAAAGTTTCACGTATTATAGGAAAATATAATAATCAGAAATAGTAATATAAAGTTTTTCTATATTGAAAACTACAAAAAAACATATAATTTACTAGTAAAATACCAATATAGGCCATGTAATACAGTCTAAAGCATCAAACTATCAATAGAAAATCAATGATTTTTATAAAAACAGTACCATAAATTATTAATGAGTTATTTAGAATAACTATTTATTTAAAAATTGTATACTTAATATATAAGAACTATATAAAAAATTAGGCAATACTCAATAAATTCAATGAAAAACTAGACTATAATAACCTGGTTGCCATTAAGAACTGTGGCAATCTTCTTGATGTAATCCCCAATCTTCAAAAGCTTATACTTGGCCTTGAAAACGTCCTTGATCTTCTCTTGATACTGTTTCTCTTTGGTGGTTCTCTTCTTCTTAGATAGGCAGTTCTCAATATCTCTGATAGATGCAGCAGTCTTCCCCTGTTGGACTTTGAGATGCTCGTAGAAGGTGTTGTATCTGGGCTTGATTCCAAAGGAGGACTTGATATGCTTATGCCAGCCCTCCAAAGATGAAGTTGTTTTCATCTCATCCTTAAGAACTGCCTGGTAGAAGTTCCAGTTAGCTTTGGCTCTGGGCTTGCTCTGGCGCTTAGTGACCTTACGTCCAATCCACTGTGGCTCATAATATTCAATGAAAGGGTAGAAGGCACCATCATGTTTCTTGGCATATGGATCCTGGCATAGGAAGTCAAACACTTGTTCAGTATGCTCTGGCTTAACAAAGGCTAGTGCTACAAACTTCTGAATTAAAAACTTTCACTTTCCTGATGTATCTAGACAGTGGAGCTTGCTGAGCTCAGGTAGACCCTTTAGTTGCCTGTTGACAGCCTGTTGATAATGGAAAAAAACACCCCTTGACCTCTCCATCAAAGGTATTTACAAAAGCGTTATACTGGGAAGCTTCATAGTCCATGATTATAGTTGAGGGTCCGAGTGCTTTAACTTGAGCTTTTTTTTCTGCAACAAGAGTGGCTTCATCATTTTCATCATTATCTGGATTGGTTCTAGTGTTATGACCAGGGGAACTCTTTCTATTACTGGGTAGGGCTTTGATGTCCTCCTGAAGGATTTTAAATGCCTTTGTGTAGATCTCTTCTGTTGCCCCCGGAAGCAGAAAGTATGCAAATGGGAGCACCTTGCCTTCAATAAGGGAATGTACAACCCATAGCTGGTAAAAAGGCGGGGGCATACTGCAAAGGTACCATCACATAACCAGGTCTCTGAATCCCTCAACTGCTCAAGGTTATGTTGTGTAGCATAGCATATAATTCTTGCCTCTGCTGTAGGCCCATCATCATGTAAAAGGAATAACTCATCACCATTGAACATCTTTAACTCCTCTGTCAATACTAACTCTCCTTGGACCATGGCAGATTTCTTATGGGGGAATAGATCATGGCGTTTGTCACATATTTACTTCACTAACTGGTTGCGGTCAGGGATGAGCTTCAGGTTCTCATTAATTAGGTGTGTGGTGGCCTTAACTGCCAGATCAGAAGCGTTGACATCTTTGGAGACTGGGACCATTTGGTAGAGGTACCACTTTAGAAGCTTTTCAATAAGATTTATTGGAGCATTTCATGTGTGCTCTCCTTTTTCTCTAGTGACTTTATCCCATCCTTCTGTATTGATCCTGGCAGCACAGCTTCTATCTTTGCATACATAATGCTTTTTTCTTCCTGATCTCTTCTGATTGTTGAAAATGAAAACATATCCATCACAGACTAAACTTGCACCTCCTTTGACAGACATTAGAGGGAAAATCCAAGGGAACTTCTTTGGGAGCTTAAACTCTCCTTTGATGTTACATATATTGTGAACTTTTAGAGGATCCCATGGGCCAATTGGTGCTTGATGATAGTCAGACAGGCAATCATCAGGATCTTTTTTATTGATACTTGATGAAGAGGATGGAGGTGCATATTTTTTGGGCGGTGGAGGAGAATTATCTGAAGTTGGATTCTTGCGCTTCTTGGACTGGGATGAGCTTGATTCCTTGGGGCTTGATTCCTTTGAGCTTGATTCATCTGGGCTTGGCTGGGGTTCTGGACTCTTGGGTATCTTCTTTCTTCCTTGCTTTTTTGGTGGAACCTCATCTCCTTCTGATTGGTACCAGCTTGGAGAAGAGGAGGGGGAAGGGGAGGGCTCTTTGCTTTCAGGGTCTGGCGTCTTCTCCTTTGTCTTCTATTTTTTTGAGGGCTCTTTGGCTGGTTTTTTGGTGGGGTAGGGACTTTGGGCCTTTTCAGAGGCTTTGGGTACTTTCTTGGTTGACCTGGGGTTCTTTTGTGGCTTCTTGGAAGATTTGTCCTACAATAATTAGAGTATAGTTTGTCAGGAATTTATACTGACTTTGTATTACCTTGTTTACCTTGGCAATCTGCCAAGCCAATAATTGCAGAAGCTTCCAATATATTGCTAATAGGCCTAATTGATTCAAGAAGCCCTCCTAGCGTAGATTTGGATTACTACTGCAAGAACAACCAGGAATACAATAACTTGCCAATTATGACTGGTTCCCAATTGGCTAGAGTTATTCCAAAATACTCTGGCAAACCGCCGGGGTAGTAATGAGTGAGTCCTCCAAATATCAAATGCATATGATCAATTTGCAAGCAAACCGCTGGTGCCAGTGCAAATCAATGCATGAAAAGTTGCCTAGGAACACAACTATATGCGCTAAAAATAGAGTAATCAATTAGCGCCACCACCGCCGGCGCGCTTATAGATTATGCTCTATTCTATGACAATCAAGTACCCAGCGCAGGGTACTATGATATGGAATCCCATGCCATTGCATGGATGCCTGACTCTGGGGGTTGATGCCAGCAGTCTGGGGAAGAAAAGACTGACCAAGCAAGAGTTAGAAGCGCCAGATGATCTTATCCTGGCAAGAGAGCGCAAGCTCTATAAAAGCCCTTCCATTGGACTAATGGAAGGCAGACAATAATAACCCTTGCCTACTGTAGAACGTTTTCACAGTAGAAGAATATCCAAGTTTGAAGACCGTTGTCAGTACTTGAAGAACCAAGCAAGCCGCCTGTATAGCAAGCCACTTGTAGTTGCCTCCCTTACCCTTGCTTGCTGTTGCAGTGCTAAGGAAAAACCAGACGTTGCAAGTAACGCTTGTTGCCATACAAGCTAATATCAACCTTAATGACAAATAAATCTTTATTACTCAACAAAGCAAACCTTTATCAGACCGCCAGGTCTGAGAGCAGAACCAAAAGTTCTGACAGTGGTGCTCACTATAATAATGAGTTACCTGCGCTGTCTGTTGTTGGCGAGTCTTTGCCCCACCACCCCAGCTTTGTTGATAAGTATGGGGGGCTACATGAAAACCAGCAATGCAGAACGGGATGCATCCCTCCGCTTGGAGATTGCTCCATACCAAGTACCAGAAGTACCAGTAGACAAGATCAACCTTGATGTCACTGGTACAATGGTACAACACAAACCAAGGACCTACACTATTGAGGACGTGCAGTCACTCATGGACGCCTTGATGCAAGGCTATAAATCCATGGGTGACAAACAACAGGATAATGACTATACCCTGTTCACAACCGCAAGGTCCTCCAAGCATTTGTGGTCCACCTTCAGAAGTTACCAAGAGGCCAGTAGTACACAGCTAGGCCTCCTTCTGAAAAGAGAAGGAGTCAACAGAATAACTGATGTTCTGTTGTACTTTGTACACCCCGCCATCAAGCATGTCCAGCGCTTGGTGGCCCGCCAAAATCTTGACCTCAAAGAGATGGGTTGTTTTAGGATCAAAATCCAACATGCTCACGCCGCCCTGGTTCACCAGCTGAACTCTAGCTTCCACACTGTGCAACAGGCTGTGGGTAGCATCAATGAAGCTGCTTCTTCCGCCCATTATTGAGTGGATGAGATAGTTTCACAGTTCAATAACCAGGTAGTGCAAGTGGTGGCTGGAATTCTCAATTCCCGCGGTCTGACCCCTCAATGGGCTTCAGATGTGACCCGTCACAGCGTCAACTTGGCAGAAAAGGTACGCTTCCTGGCCCGCCAGTCTAGTGTGGACAAAATAGCAGACCAACAAGACAAGCTGCACAGTATGGTCTCGGAAAACAGCGCCCGGCACAAGGAGCGCCAGAACAAGATCATCTCCTGGGTAAATAAATTGGTCAAGAAGGTGAACCTTATGAAGGGGAAGTTGGCTTCTCCTGCCTTGGATCAGTCCCAGGAGCAGCACGCTTGCTGCCTTGAACACAAAGCATACACCAATAACAAGCATGATGTGTGGGAAACTATAGAGACCGTCCGCGCCCTGTCAAATCAGTTATACCAGGATTTGGAAGATAGCCGCTCCCAGGTTGCCGCCCTCAAACACAAGTTGGATGCTTACAGCAAGCGTCTGGACCTACTGGCTTCAACCACCTTGCTTATGGAAGGGAACCATAGCAATCTCTTGGAGCAGGTGCAATCAAATGACGCTGCCAGAAAGGACTTTGAGGCTAACGTATCAGCCAGGCTGAACAGATTGGAACAGGCAATGTTATCTGCTAGCAGCTCGTCTGTAGAAGATAAGCGTAGCCCAGTGCCAACCTCTTCTCCTGAGCAACAAAAAGCGTCATCTCCTGAATTCTTTGATTTTACCTCAGATCATGGTACCAATGATAGTTGTGGGACCCGCCGTGTCCCCATAGGAGTTGCTGCCCTACCGCCACTTACTCCACTTACTGGTCTCTGCCCCGTCAAGCCAGTAGTAGAGTCACGTGAAGAATTGACCATCCCCAACCACAAGTTCAAGCCATTGAACTTGCCAACCTTCAACTGTAAAGGTAATATCAAGACCTTTATTTGCCTCTTCAAGATGTCTATGTGTGGGGCTTCAGATCACATGAAGGCCACGGCCCTAATCAACGCTTTGGACCCCGCCAGTGTAGATGTGATCATGCCTTGCCTCCCAACAGAAGAATGGTCTTATGAGGATGCCAAGATTGCAGTGATTGAAGAGTTTGGGAGTGAAACCAAGCTACAGGCAAGAAAGGCCAAATTCAGCAATATTGCTTTCAAAAAATATGAAAGTGTACAAGATTTTGCTGACCGCTTCTATCACAAGGCCCAGGTACTCTTGGGGGCAGGAGTACTCACTGATCTGGACTGCCGTATCACAATGAGCAGAGCTCTCCAGCCTTACAGAGAGCTCTCCAACGTGATGTTCCCAGTACTAGACCAAGCCAACAACACCCAGAAGATTACCAGTTATCTAGGTCGGCTTGGTGCCCAATTTGACGCTCCCAACAAAGGAATGGCCAATTGCAATGGTTCTGAAAATTGCAGAAGAAATTGAGACTGCAACAGATCTGCCAAGCCGCCTGAAGGGGAGAAGGATGCTACTACAAAAACCACTGGAGAGGTGAAACCTTACAACTCCAACATCACCTGCCAGAAGTGCAACAAGAAGGGGCACTGGGCAAGTCAATGTCAGTCAAAAGGCAAACCTCCTAGTGTCAATGTTGTAGTAGAAACCGAGGATAAAAATCAGGGAAAAGCAAAGGCGGGCCAGTAATGGAATATACTGCACCCGCCATTCCCTCAATTATTCCAAAAGAACCTGACCGTGATAAACTGGAGGAGCCCGCCAAGATTGCCGCCAAGACTGTCCAGACCGTCAAGGAACCCGCTGAGCCTGCCAAGGATCCCGCCAAGAACGCCGCCCAGACAGAAGAATCACCTGGATACTTTGCCCTTAGCAAGGATTTTGAGGAAGATCCCGTCCACCAATTGGTAGCCAACAACCTGTACGCTATACCTGCCCGTGGAAGAGGAAGACCCCAGAAGACAACTGCCAACGCAGTAGAAGTAGTGTCCAAACCTTATGCCGCACAAGTGCAAGAAACTTGTTTGAACAATAACCCTAATGTCTCCAGCAACGTTCCCAACCTCAAGGGCGTCCAATTGGCAATGCCTCTCAAAACCATCAAGAACAACTTCCCTGAAATTGGGCAAAGTCTTAAGCAGTACTTTGACACCCCGGCCCCCCTCAGAATTCACTTATTAAACCTACAGTCTGAAACTTACTCCGAGTGTACCTATGCCAACATTTCTGTTAACAAGGTGAAAGTAAGAGCAATTATTGACAGTGGAGCACCAATCAATATAATTTCCACGTGCTTGGTCCAAAAACTAGGACTGGCTCCTGATATTGCACACAACAGAGTCTACAGCACTGCCGGGTTACATACAACAACTTCCAAAGGAGCATATAGTGTGATTCCAATGCAATTTGGATCCATAGCTGTCTCCTCTCCTGCTGTTGTCCTGCCCAGTCAAAACTACAATGTTTTGATTGGCACTGCCTTTATGCGGAAATATGGCGTGAAGATCAATATGGAGAACAACACATTCACCATATTAAAGCAGACCATTCCTCTTTATTACACCAAAGACGCCGCCAGCATTAAAGATAAGCTGACAATTAATTTGGCGTATAAGGATGGGATTGTAGCTGTTCCATACAAGAAGAAGGGGCGTAAGAGCAAGAAGTTGCCAACCCAGATAAAAGAACACAAGGGTATTCCACTTTGCTCTTTGGTGACCTTCACTCTCAAGTCTGGCACACAGCGTGTCGTGCCAACAGGGCTGACCCTGGAAATCCCCAAAGGCTTATATGGGGAAATACATCAGCCTTGGGGAAGATCAAGGTTTGAACCCTGCATAGCGCCTGGTATAATTATACCAGGGCATGGAGAAGTACACATCCTACTTGCCAATCTACAGGATCACAATATTTATGTGAAGAAGCATCAGATAGTAGGATTTGTGCATCTTCTACCAATCCAGGAATTGGCCGGCTTCAAATGTATTGGGGACCTATTGGAAATGGGGCTACCTGACCAAGTTGAAGCCAGCGCCTATGTGACTACTCCCCTGGCCAACCTGTCCTCCTTAAGTCAAGAGCAACAGGAACAAGCAAGTGCCCTGTTTGAGAAGTACAGGTGCATCTTTGCCAAAGATGACTTTGACCTGGGTTGCGCAGCAGACGTCACCCATCATATTGACACAGGTGACAACAAACCAATTTGGCTCCGCCCCATTTGTCAATTGAAGGCCAGCAAGGAAACTGTCAATGAGGAAATCCAACAGCTCCTGGATAGAGGAATGTTGATCCCATCTAAGAGTCCTTGGGCGTTGCCCATCCTTATAGTAAAAAAGAAGGATGGAAGTAACCAAGTAGTCATAGACTACCAACGCCTAAACTTGATCACCAAGAAGGATTCCTACCTGTTGCCAAGAATTGATGACGCTTTAGACCGCCTGGGAGGTGCAAAATTCTTCTCTGCAATGGACCTGATTTTGGGATATTGGCAGATCAAACTGCCTCCAGAGGAACAAGAGAAGTGTGCTATTATCACTTCCCAAGGCCTTTTCCAACCAACACAAATGCCTCAAGGATTGTGCAACACGCCAGCAACTTTTCAACAAGCTATGGACACTATCCTGGGAGATCTCAAGTTGTCCTGTGTCCTTGTGTATCTGGACAATATTAACGTCTTCTCTAGGACGTTCACAGATCATTTGGAACACTTGGAAGCTGTCTTTAAGCAACTTGCAGACGCCAACTTGAAGATAAAACCTAGGAAGTGCCAGTTCTTCAAGGACCAGCTGGAATACTTAGGATTTGTGATTGACACAAAAGGACTACGGCCACAACCCTGCCAAGATTGAGGCTATCACCAAGATGAAGACTCCCAAAAGCAAAAGGGACATCCAGGTGTTCCTAGGCATGGTAGGTTATTATTGCAGATTTATTCCAAATTTCTTGCAAACAGGTGAACCCCTCTTTCATCTACTCAAAAATGGGGTACCTTTTACGTGGACCTCCGCCTGCCAGACTGCCTTTGACTCCTTAAGAACCAGCCTGTCTGGCAGCCCAGTGCTTATGTATCCTGATTTTACTAAGCCTTTTGTAGTACATACTGACGCCTCTCTAAGTGCGCTTGGGGCAGTATTATCCCAGAACAATGATGATGGAGAAGAACACCCAGTTGCCTATGCCAGTTGCTCTTTGAATGTCCATGAGCGGAATTACACAGTAACAGAACGTGAATGTTTGGCAGTAATATATGCCTATAAACAGTTCCAGGTGTATCTCCATGGAGTCCATTTCACAGTAGTTACAGACCACGCCAGTCTAAGCTGGCTCCAGAATCTTTGTGAACCAGAAGGCCACTTAGCACAATGGGCTCTAAAACTACAGGCGTTTGACTATAAGATAGTACACCGGCCAGGAGCAAAGCATCAGAACGCTGACTGTCTATCCTGACTTCCAACTGTTAATATTGTGTCATCACAGGCTGATATACTGTATGATAAAATGTTAACTGGCCAGTTTGAAGACAAACCTGATGAGATCCAGGCCATTCTCTGGGAATTGATGAAGGACTGTAGAGTAGAGGATGGTAAACTGTACAAATACCATCAGGGGAATAAGTACGTTTTCCCCCACCCCTCAGAGAGGTTGTCTCTGATCATGGCTGCCCATAAAGCTGTAGGCCATGGCGGTTTACAAAAAACTGTTTGTCAATTACAGCTTCACTATTATTGGGAATCTCTACTGTTTGACACAAAGGAAACCCTGACTTGCTGCGCAGAGTGCCAACACAAGAAGCTGTTTGTACCCAAGCATCAATATAAGGCTGTTGAGCCCAAATTTGCTTGGCACACTGTCAGCATAGACGTAGTTGGCCCTCTTCCAATGTGTGTTGGTTGGCTCAGATATATTATTGTAGCCATAGACCACCTTACCAAATGGGTTGAGGTAAAAGCCCTCCAACACGTTAGCGCAGAAGCAACTGCAAGGTTCATCTTGGAACACATTATCCACCGTCATGGTTGCCCACAATTCATCCTCACAGACAATGGCACTAATTTTACAGCCAACATTATTCCAAAGCTTAATGAGCTCATGGGCGTGAGGGGAGTGCTCTCTACCCCTTACCATCCAGAAACAAATGGGATGGTTGAAAGAGCAAACAGCACCCTGGTGAATATTCTTCGAAAACTGGCAGATAAGCGTACCTCCAAATGGTATCTTTTCCTGCCAGCAGTTGTGTTTGCATATAACATCTCCATACATAGCACAACCAAGTTTTTGCCCTTTCAGCTCATGTACGGTTGCCACCCTGCCATACCGCCAATACTGTTCTCTGCAATGGGCAACCCTGGGGAGATCACCTACAACCAGTACATGACAAAGTTAGCAGATACGTTAATTAAGCTTCAGGCTGAAGCTTTTACAGAAACTACGCTGGCCAGAACAAGAGGACGCCAGCAAGATAATACCAACCGCTGCGCTCTGCCAGAGTTTAAGGTTGGAACCCAAGTATCCTATCATGATAAGGTTATAGGAAGAGCACACAAGCTTGACACCATCTGGAAAGGCCCATTTGAAGTCATTGAGCAAACAGGCCAAGACGCATACACCATCAAGGACGTTTCAGATGGACAACTCATAAATAGAGTCCACGCAAGGTTCTTAAAACCTTTTCACACTTTGCCAAACAATGGCATCTAAGTGAGATTTCTATACTTTTTAAAGAATACAAATAAAGCTTTTCAAATTGATTTTTATTGGGTTATATATCGGAACAAGGCTAGAGGTTGCCCTCCTGGTATTTTTTGTCATCATTGTCATTGTCTTCTTTATCTTTGTCTTCTGTCTCCTCCTTGCTTTCCTCTGTACCCTCTTCTTGGTTGGCCGGGCTGGCACGCTGAGGCCCAGGTGTCACTACTGACATATCAGGATCTTGATCCCCAGCCAAAATTGCCACATCTCAAGGTAACAGTTTGAAGGGAAAGCGCCGGCTTTCTACAAACAGGAAGACAGCCACGCGCAGCCACAACTTCTTGTGTGCAGGGGAGAGATACAAAAAGGAAACAAGGGGCAACAGGATGGACTCAAAGTCCCAGTTGACCCGCCAGAGTCTGCCCTCAAGGGAATAGCCACATCCCAAAATGAGGCAGTCCATGATGAAATCATCAATGGAAAGATACTTATCAGGGAGTATCGCCTTAATGTTACCGACAGAGTTTCTGAGCTTTTCCCAATGGGCGGCCATCCTTGCAAAGCTGCCCTGAGGAAGACGCAGGTCGGGTGTCAACATGACATTCCCACAAAGAACCATAGCCCGTACCGCAGCTTTTCAATCACCATTGTGGAATGCATCCCAACACTGGCGGACCACTTTACCAAGGCAACTATCCCGCTGATCCTGATTATCCACCTGCAGCTTCTGATAGACTGCCAGGAACGGGGGAAGGTGCTGGAACCAGGATTGAATTATCCAGTTGGCTATTTGAATGACAAACCCTTGGTCCAGCCCATCCACAGGATCACTATTACACAAGACGTCAACGAGATTAAGAAGGTTGTGACCCAGGCGTTCCGCCAACACCTTGTTGTCAACAGAGAAGAAGCCAAAACTTGAGGACGTGATACATGCCTTCAAGTCTTGCCGGGGTCTCTGCTGTAGCACCACAAAGAGGAACTGGCATCACAATTTGAAGCCCAAGAAAAGGACACCGCAATCAAAATTGGGCTCACCAATTTGGTATTGAACCGTTGGCAGGTCGCCAAATGCCGCTTGAGAAGCAGAAGAACCCTGCACATACGCCTGGGTATTGACAGGCTGTTCCTCCAAATTGCCCAAAGGGATTTCTGCGCTCCGCCGGGTTGATTCTATTTGGGAAGGCGGGGACTTAGGATCTGGACGCACCTGCTTATGAGGAGGCTCCTCATGGCCCATACCAGTAAAAATTGTACTGGTATCCCTGTCACAAAGGCCGCAAATATGTGCCTTCTTGGCATCATAGGACATGGCTTGAAAAAGGGCCCAATCAGAAACCAACATAGCGGCAATGATGCTGCGTGCATCAGTGACACAGGAAGTGTTAGAAGCATTTGATTGGTGCAACATTATGGCTCTTTCATTATTTTCTTGATGGTAAAACTAAGTCAAGTTGGGGGAAATGTCAGGAATTTATACTGACTTTGTATTACCTTGTTTACCTTGACAATCCGCCAAGCCAATAATTGCAGAAGCTTCCAATATATTGCTAATAGGCCTAATTGATTCAAGAAGCCCTCCTAGCGTAGATTTGGATTACTACTGCAAGAACAACCAGGAATACAATAACTTGCCAATTATGACTGGTTCCCAATTGGCTAGAGTTATTCTAAAATACTCTGGCAAACTGCCGGGGTAGTAATGAGTGAGTCCTCCAAATATCAAATGCATATGATCAATTTGCAAGCAAACCGCTGGTGCCAGTGCAAATCAATGCATGAAAAGTTGCCTAGGAACACAACTATATGCGCTAAAAATAGAGTAATCAATTAGCGCCACCACCGCCGGCACGCTTATAGATTATGCTCTATTCTATGACAATCAAGTACCCAGCGCAGGGTACTATGATATGGAATCCCATGCCATTGCATGGATGCCTGACTCTGGGGGTTGATGCCAGCAGTCTGGGGAAGAAAAGACTGACCAAGCAAGAGTTAGAAGCGCCAGATGATCTTATCCTGGCAAGAGAGCGCAAGCTCTATAAAAGCCCTTCCATTGGACTAATGGAAGGCAGACAATAATAACCCTTGCCTACTGTAGAACGTTTTCACAGTAGAAGAATATCCAAGTTTGAAGACCGTTGTCAGTACTTAAAGAACCAAGCAAGCTGCCTGTATAGCAAGCCACTTGTAGTTGCCTCCCTTACCCTTGCTTGCCGTTGCAGTGCTAAGGAAAAACCAGACATTGCAAGTAACACTTGTTGCCATACAAGCTAATATCAACCTTAATGACAAATAAATCTCTATTACTCAACAAAGCAAACCTTTATCAGACCGCCAGGTCTGAGAGCAGAACAGAAAGTTCTGACATAGTTCATAAAGTAAGAATAATCATGTGAAACATGAATAAAATTAAATAATAACCACTTGTTTTATTTTTTATTATGAATTAAATAGTTTATAGAAGTAAGGTAAGTAATTTTAGAGCTAGTTTATTAGTAAAGAATAAAAAAAGCATGTTTAAATAAAAAGTCAACATTCTGGTAGTCACAATAGTCAAAAATATTTAATTTAGTTTGCCAGCATAAAAAAACACTTTAATTTTGACGTCAACATACTGACAGTCAGCATTAAAGTAGAAAAACACTATGTAAATCACTTATAAAGCTTGGTTAATATTTTCTGGAGTTGGTTTTTTAAGGCCAACATTGATTACTTTTAAATTTAAAAAATTTAAAGATTTGCATATGTAACTTATGAAAGCTAAATGATAGGGATTGTAGAGGGAAGTCTAAAGTACAGCCCTGGGTACCTTGGCCTGAATTACCATACCATTGTATGTGTGCTTTTTGTTAAGCGGCAGTGTTTTACTAATAAACAAGTGAAGGTGTCAACATTCAGGCAGTCAGCATTCTTTTATAGTAACTCTCCTATTAAATCTCGCTTAAATTATGTCACTTTGTTTGCTTAGCCAAACCCCTTTGTTGCAATTTAGGCAACACGTCAATTTGATACAAAGTTGACATTATAATTACATATATAATTTCTAGTTTTAACATATGTGTTTTGGCTTAAGTGGACTTCTGGAAATAAGCTATAGTTTATCCAGTGAGTTTAAAATAAAAGCAAATATCTAAATAATACAAAGAATTCTCTGAAAGTTGGCATATGTCTTTGTTTAATGCTTATCTTATTATTTATTTAATAAAAACAGTAGTATAAAATATAAAAAATAGTTATTTTTAGAATATTGTATAATTTATTAAGAAACTCATGGATTCTTATTTGGGGTTGACATCCAGATATTACTTACTGTAGTCAACCTTAATGTAAAAGTACAAAGAAACTTAAATTTTCATAGTAAATTATATTAGTTTTTTTGGCTTAAAATTAAGCCTTTTTTAAGTGGTGTTGACATTATATCTATTCCTTTTTAATTTTGCAATTCTGACTTTTTTAATTCACTATGAAAAATTAGCTTAGTTTTGGAAATGCCCAATTCTGGCAGATAAATACTAAAATAATGTCAACAAATTGTCAACATTCAGTGAGTTAACTTGCAGAATGAGTTAATTCTGGCAGTTGCCCCTGGAAGCCCTCACAAATTTTCTCTCAGAGCAGGAAAACCCACCTTTCAATTAAAAATGACCCAGTATTTGAGAGGCACACAAGACTCAAATCTCTGGCTTTGATTCCATTAACAATTTTGGCCATCTTGATTATTGGGAAACAAGACATTGGGAGTGTGATTGTTTGATTGTGCAATCAGGCACTCAATTGCTTGTGGGATCTATAAATAGCAGTGGCACCTTGGCTTGCTGCAGCCCAAGCAAGGTTCCTGTTATACCAACTAATGAGCATCCACCTCCAGGCCCAAGTACGCAAATTCCAGCCAAAATTGTAAGTTTAACTGAAATTGATGCCATCAGTTCTCTGGTGGCACAAAAGGCCACAAAATTACCAGTAAGTATAATTAGTGAGGAGGAGAAGCCCTTCTCACTGTTGACATCTTAAATAAAACAAGTCTATGCCCAGAAATCATTATATTCTTGCATGAATTATCTATTTTTGCTCAAATTTAATTATTCTCTTTGCATCTATTTGGGAATCCACAACTCAATATAAGCTTTCCTATTTGTACCCTCCTGGCTATACTCCTGCTACCTCAGTCAATTCACCCCGCACCTTTGACTTGGTGTATTTCCATCCCCATCATCTGAATCTTCCTTCTGGTTGTGCTGAAGAAACCATCCCACCTGCCATGAAGTATATTTCTACTTCTCCCCTGCTGCCCAATGTGTCACAGTAGGTTCCATCATGCCAGGAATTATCTGCCCAAGCAAGAAGGCTCAAAAAGCCAGGAAACTTTTATCAAAATTGACCAAGTTAACGGATTTTAATCAAACGGTCAATTGGAAATGGGTTACGGCTGCTCCAGTCTGTCAGCTGAAACCAGTTCCTCCTTGCAAATTGACGTTGATAAATTGGCGTAATTTGAGGGTCACCCAATACAAGCTTGTTAATAAGCATGGTTGTCAGAAATTGGTCACACAAGGGTTCTTTGCAACCTGGACCAGATACTTACTTGACAATTTGGAAGGAATATGAGGCCAAGATTCAGGTGGTATTGCTTAGTCAATCTTCTGATATATATTGAATAATTTTCACTGTTTCAACTCTAAGAGTTGAGTCCTCCCAAAATTTTACTCAATAAAAATCATTTATCCCTAGTTCTAATTTACTTTTCAAAATGCATCCTGTGGTTGGGTTATTACAATATATTCTGTACAATCTAATTCTCAACCAAATAATTTCTGGAAGATGGGGCCCAGCAGTAGGAACTTTTTTGTTGGTGCTGCCCAATGTTAACTTTGCGCCAGCTGATCTTGAAGCCCACCCCTCCATTCTGGAAACTGAAAATTGTATTGCCTCCCAATGTTCAGAATTTCATTCTGAAGATATGTTATTGTTGTCTCAGGCCATTTATTTTGGTCTACTTTGGTTAGGATTAATTATTCTGCTTAATCCTGGTATCACAATTGGAAATTTTACAAAAAGATATCCGAAGCCACGTTGGTGATTAATCATTAATTCTATGTGGATTTAGGTGGTAATTCCCCATCACTTAGAAACAGCTTCATACTATCCCGCAATTTCCGTCACACAATGTGCCTCCTTCTCAGGACTTAAATAAGTTGGGGTTTGTCTTTAACACAGTATTGGGGCTGGCTGACCAGGACCTGCCCCATGCTGAGAGTTGGCATCCCCTAGCTACTGCAGTCAACTACCTGGTCAGAATTGCACAATTGTGTATATGGCCTTCCAGGCCCGGCCTGCCTCCCCTGTGGGATTTTAGCCAGACTCTGGTATGGGCCGTGACAGAAACACTCAAAAAAAGGAGAATATCAAGGAAATTGACTGGGACTCCTGCCAGTACAAGATTATACGCTTCAAGGACCCTCATAATACCACCACACCTCAGGATAGATAAATTGTAGCCTGCCATCCAGAAATATTCAAAGAGGCTCTACCAGGTTTGCCACTGGAGAAACACATACAGCACTCCATCCAACTCAAGGAAGCAGTACCCAAGGCGCAGCCTATTTACCACCTTACTCCAAATGAGGACAATGCCCTCTGCGCTTACCTCAAGGAGGCACTAGAAAAAGAACTTATATGCCCCTCACAGCCATCCTTTGGTGCCGTGGTATTCTTTGTGGCAAAGAAAGATGGGACCCTCCAACTTGTAACTGACTATTGCACTCTAAACAAAGGGACCATCAAGAATTTTTACCCACTTCTACTTATTGACAGTCTCTTTGATGCCCTGTGAGGAGCAACTGTTTTCTCCAAGAATGACCTGACATCAGGATACAACTAAATCTGTATTAAGGAAGAAGACATACCCAATACAGCCTTTCACACCAAATACAGGTCATATGAGTGTGTTGTGCTCAACTTTGGAATGAAAAATGCACCATCAACCTTTATCACCTTTATTAATTAGGGTTTCACCCCCCAAATTGGCAAATACTCCCTAGTATACTTAAACAACATCATTGTATACAGCCCCTCTGTAGAACAACACCATAAGGATTTAGAAGCAGTCTTTACCACTGTGGTGCAACATAAGCTGTTGGCCAAGCCCTCAAAATGCCAAATCTTCCGCAAACAGTTACCTTTCCTGGGGCATATAGTCTCAAAAGATGGTATAAAACCTGATGATCAGAAGATTTAGGCCATCTGCAAAAGGCCACCACCAAAAGACAAGTCCAATCTCTGTACATTCTTGGGGATGATTGCCAACGTCTGATGGTTTATCCCCAACTGTGACAGCCAGATAGCACCATTATTGGTCATAACTGGCGCCAAATCCAAGTTTATATGGACCCCCCAAAGAGACCTCTGCTTCTGGCGTCTAAAAGAGAAGTTGACAACTGCCCATATCATCCAGTATCCCAAACAGGACAGAGAGTATCAAATGGAGACAGACGCCTCTGATGCCCCCATCAGAGGCATACTATAAATAAAGAACACTGATAGCAACTTCCTGCCTGTAGCCTATGAGTCATGCAAGTTAACTGTAAAGCCCAGCTGTAAAGACACAGCAGAACTTACTTTCTATAATTAAAGAGAAATATAGATAGCAAGAGATTGGGTTGAACTTTAATGATAGCTTAGCTATCAGATATTCATAGGGTGTTTATTTATAGTATCTCCCACTGTGCAAAGTTTTGCAAGTGGGAGTGCAAGCAGGGAATGGAGAATCTCAAAAGACTGGGTGATAAGGATTAAAATCAGGCATTTGGAATATAGGCAAACCTTTGTTCTTCTACTATCTGGGTCTGGAGTGTCAATTCTTGGTTGTAGCCAATGGCTTACTATCATGAGGGGAAATGGGCCTAAGCTTCCTCAAGGGCTAATTTTAGACTGGGTAGTAAGGTTTGGCAAGAGTCTGGAACAAGCCATGTGGTCTGAACCTGGATCCCCATTGGTTGGTTTTAGGATTGATGGCCAGGGTTTGGATTTTGTTCCTGAATTGTTTAAGGACTGCATGGCCTGCTTCTATTTTTATCCCCTAATTCTGAGACTTATCTGATTGGTTCCTCTCAAGGTTTTACGTTCCAATTGGTTTTACGCGCAAGGTGGTCTCTTAACGGGTACTTATCCATTATTGAATGATGCTCAAAATACGACGAGCTTCAAAATGAGTGGTTGATCATTCATTTTAATTTCGTATTTGCTGAGATACACTTGCATGAATGACATCATTTCATGCAACAGGAGTTCATGCAAGGGAGATCGCTTTTGCTTAATTTAGCTCTTGATTGGCCTTTTTGACCTGGCTTAATTCATTAATATAAATTGTAGGCGCTGTTGAGAGCTCTTGGATGTGGGTTTGGGCATTGGCATCCGCTGATTAAGAGCTGAGATATGATTGCATGAATTACGTCATCTATGCAACCACGACATCATGCTTAATGAAGCAATGGCATCTCAATCAGGCATTTCACTATTTTTCCCCTTTTGTACTAGACTGTGCTTATTTTTTTGCTTTGATCCTTATTCAGAGCTTATGTCAGGAGTGATCCTGACATTAACAGACGGTAAGTGCTGCTATCCCATACACAATAAGAAACTGCTGACAACTGTACACTGTTTTGTTAAATGGCGCTGCTACTTGGAGCAACAAGAGAAGTTCACTGCCCTAACTGATCATAAGTGTCAGGCACCCACCCACTAGGAAGTAAGCTCCCTAGGTGGTGAATGATTGCAGAGGGATTCAATCCCGTGACCAGAGATCCCACAGGCAAGGAGACCATCCCTAGATGGAATAACTCTCCAAAGAGTTGCTACCTGCCTAGCAGGGGATTAAAGTGCCCCAAGAAGAAGTACACTCCCAGATAACACAATAAAAAGGGTGAAGCCAAGGGACAGAAAACTTGGGGCTTGGTAACCTGGGTGATGGAACCATAGACCTTGGCTTCTTCTCGGACAGGTGGGTTGTTTGATAGAGGAGTTGCGGTATACCAGACGCCCAGAATCACACAGTACCAGGAGCTGTCAAGGAATTGGGACTCTGGTGTTATACCCAAATCAGCGCGAGAACCCATAGAAGCGCTGATAAACACTGTTGTTGTCAGAACTATCCAGAATAAGTATTTATACCCAAGCAACTCCATAAGAGGAGACTTGGGTAATTTCATGGTTTGGAAATTTAGAGGTTTAAGTCAAAATAAAAGATAAGCAAAACAATCACTTGGGTGAATGTAGACTTTATTGATTGAACAAGTAGTAAAATATAACTTACCAGCCTTATATAGCCTGGTAGTAATGAAATAGTTTGGATGAAAAATAAAGGGGATAAGAAGATTTAGGGATTAAACTGGAGAATTTGGGGCAGCTGGAACTCATACTACAGCTTTTTTTAAATGAATTTTAGCATGAGCATGATCTCCACAAAAAATTGATTTTATTGGCTGAAGTTATTGGACAAACAATGGGGACAAGCACTGGGGAAGCCCCAGTTTTCTCCTGCTGATGGCTGGGGAACTGGAGAAGTAAACACAACGGAACCAGAGTTTTTAGAACTAGAATCCAAGTTAACAGCGTCAGCCGCTGTGAAAACGTCACCTTGAGTGGTCTGGAGATGATTTGAAGTTGGTTTAGCGCCAGTTAATTGGCTGAACACTTCCTTTGAAGGTAACAATTGGTTAACCATAGTATTAAAACTTCTTTCATCACCCAGTTGATCAATTAAATCCAGGGAAGCCTCAAGTTTGATCCCCGTCCCTGTTTTAATAAAATAATCAGTTTCAACCAGACTGTTTTTAAAAGGTAATATAGAACAGATATTATTAACTAATTTAGCTGTTTCAATATTTCCTAATAACCCTGGTTTAGTGTGCCCTTCTGCAGATGAATTATCAAAGGAATTGTTGTCAGGAATTTCAGTAAGGACTTTCCTGACAATAAGTCTCTCATATACTTCAAAACACAAGCCAACCTGTCCAGGCAATAGGCACACTGGATGAAAAATCTCAAACGGCTTAACATGATCATACAATACAATCCAGGACCAAAACTTGCCATGGTGGATGAAAACTCCCATCTATATGTCAGAGCTACAAGAGGGGGAAATGGGTTGGACCCAGATTGGCCTCTCCTGCCATAAATGACATTTCAAAACTTGTATTGAAAACCCAGGAATTGAACACCAGGCCTCAGGGAAATCCTTGTGTTGACCAGGGTAGACAGGAGCCTGCCAGAATGCAAGTTGGGCCCAAACCTGGCCTGCCAGAGATGCCTTGCCCCAAACAAAAGGAACAGGAACCTCCCAGCCTGCCAAGTGTCAAGACTGGAAGTTTAATATCAACATTAAAAACCCCTGAAATCAAACCCCAACTCCCCAAAGGCTAATCAAGTCACACCAGATGGATGGTAACCCGCCAACTCATTGAGTTGCAAACCCAAGCTGTTGAATTACTCTGAGACCCGCCAGATTCCTAAGGACAATTTCCCAAATGATCACCAGATTTCTGCCAACTATGTGCCACCAAAGATCCAGACCTACACAGAAGTTGTAGCTTGCCTAAATGAGGTTAAAACAAAGCCTACTGCTAGCCCTGCCAATGACTACCAGCGGCCACCAGCCTCCTGTCCAGAATGGGCCATAAAATTGGACTGTTCAGGTGATATGATGAACAGTAGCAGCAGAACAAAGCATCACCACTTCTATTTATCAGAGTAAGCACAACTAGGATCTGCCGCTCTCAAAACCAGAAGCCAAGGTTCATGTCCTGCCAGTGAACTGTCCACAGGCCTTAAGTCCACAAAAAGCAAAGGAGCAAAATCACATGTTATAAAAACCCTAGAAGTATGAGGATGACCATATTGTCATTTTTGATAATAAAGTTTTATGAACCTTTGGTTTAAACAAATACTACCCTATCTAGTCTTAGTGATCTTTCATCTCAACTCCAGCCAAGTAGACAATCAGGCAACCACCCCCTCCAAAGAACAACCTGCCGACCTGCATCAGGCACTATACTGCCCCCCTGGAGCCCCCTTTGGACCTGTGCATTTTACCAAATACCCGTCCAACCCCGCCTACTCAGAGTACAACTTGGAGACCATCTTTATTGCCAACCCCTTGGAAAGAACTAGAGAGACTGAATACATAGGACACAAAGGAAAATGGTACTAGGTGCTGCCAAGATTGTTTAAAGACAATTACAATTATCTGCCTGCCTACTTTTTTCCCATGTCTCTGTCCTTAACCCCACAACCCAGCCTCCCAATGGAACCCCTCACTGCTGCTGAGACCACATCCACTCAGCTGTTTAGAGTACTCTACATTACTTTGACAGGATTGATGGATTCCATGGTCCCTAACTCCAGACCCTGGTCCTTACTTGGGCAATCTGTATACTATATTATCAAGTTAGCATCCATCCTATGGTGGGCATTACCCACTGGCCTGGCAGTACCCCGTCCAGAGTCACCTAATGCCTCTAACTATGCCTGGCTTCCTGACAACTGGTTTCAAAATTAAATCAATCAGCATCTATTATTAATTTTATTTTATAAAAACCAACTCTGTATTAAATTGGGATATCACATATATTTCTCATATTTCTATTAAGAGTTTTATTACAAGCTTAAATTATTTTTTTGGGTGATAGTGAGCTTGCATTTATTGGCACTTGTTGTTACAAAAGTAACATTTTCAAAGCCCCAGGCGGGAATCAAACCCGCTCCTAGCCACCAGGTGGGGCTAGCAGACGGGGGAGATTTGCCCGCACCTGGATTTTTGCTTTTCAAAGCAAATTCAGGTGTGGGAACCATTCCCGTCCTGGTGTTAGCTGCAGGGCCCGTTCTGGGCCCCAAAAGCTATTCCCAAGCCTTGGTGGGTTTGGCTGGGCCTGGCAGGCTAATTTTAGCTGCCCAGTAAAACCAGTTCAAGCCCATTCCCCATTAAGAAATTTGGGGTTCCCAACTGGGAACCCCTTTTTTAATCAAGTTTTTTGGCCTCAAGAAAGCCTGTCAAACCAGTCCAAAAAAAGTGATCAAATTGGGAAAACCTCCATAATCCCAGAAGCCAAACCTGCCAGAACCAATGGCCAGCCAATCCAAGATGGACCACCAAAAAGCCAAACAACTGTTCCTGAAACCCCCAAAAATGACCATGAAGCAGCCAATCAAACAGCAGATCCTGATATGTCAAGCCTTGCCATATAGATAGCACCAGAAGAATGCCCAGAGACACTTGCATGTGAGTAAGTATATAAATCAGAAGCACCTGAAAAAGTTCTGTATTGTCATCCTTATAAAATAAAGTTGTTATGAACCTTTGGTTCACCAATCTGTTTTCATACATATTTTTGATACTCTTTCATCTGCATACACCCAAGCGTCAGTACCCATCTACTGGGATAGATAGTCAGACTCCTGTTGATAAAACTGAAGCCTTTGACTACTACCGTCCATCCAACGCTCCGTTTGGCCCTGTGCATTTCACTGAGTATCCCCCAAATTCTGATCACAAACCCTGGTCCTTGGAAGACTTGTAGTGGTACACCCTCCCAAATGCACCCAAGGAACCCTACCAAATTGTCTGTGACAGCAAAGCAATCATCATCTACCCTTTGATCTTCAATGGGAAGTACAACAATCCTGCTGCCTACCTGGTCCCCATAGAACCACTCCCAACACCCAAACCAATCATCTCAACCCCACCCACTTCTGATGCCACTGGCCAGAGTAGTCAATTTCTGGGAGTGCTTTACCCGGCGCTCACAGGATTGATTGACTCTGCCTTGCCAGCTGCTGGACCTTGGGCTGTAGCTGGGAAGGCCCTTTCCTACCTGGTAAAGTTAGGTCCCATTATCTGGTGGTCCATGCCAGTACCTGCTTTGACTCCTCCCTCACCTACTGGAGCTCCATGGTACTCTTGGTATCCTGACACTTATATGAAGAGTTTGTGGCAATCAACAGTCAAGAGTGTGGGACTAGTAATACTGATGTATACAATCTGTCATGCTCTGGAAAAAATTCCACTCCAAAAAGTAGTAAGTTGGTATCCAAACTACTTATTATTGTAAAAAATTTGATTAATCTCTCTCAGGACATAAAATTTCTCAAGAAACAATGAAACTCTTGAGCAAAAGGTGACGCCAAGACTCAATTCAGGTGTTATACTAGAATCAGCCCCTTAATTTTCTGTAGGGATCATCCATCCTAAAACACATAATATACATGGACACAATGACATATTATCATATATATAAAGCTCTTCTATTTCAATCAAGGTATCAACTTCTAAATCTTTCTAATTTTTCTCATATTATATACTTTCCAGAACTATATACTTGATACTACCTTGAGAACTACTTAATTTTTAGATAAATAATTGAATTTTCAAATATATATTATTTAGAATAGTATATTTATCTGATTTTAAAAGCATCTGAATCCTTAGTATAAAAAATCTATGTCATAATTAAATGAGTTAGAAACGCCGCTGTGAACAATAGTTTTTTTTAGAAGGGAACAAACGTTTATTAGCGTTCAAAGCCAGTGTTGCTGCTGTAAACAATAGGGTGATGAACTAAAGTCAACATTTATTTGAAAAAAGTTAAATCATTTGTGCATATTATGTTTAATTCACTGTTTAATTGATATCATGGATTGATCCTATAGAAAACCACATATTTAAGATGGAGATTAACTGCATTTAATACCATAATTCCCCTGCTTTATCAGTTGGTTGGTAGCTGAAATATGTGATCTTATCAACAAGGTTATTATTTTATTTGGCCAGCCGAAGCTAGGAGCTGACGATGTAAATATTTGGCTGGGGAATGAAATTGACATATCTCCTAGATTTAATCAATAGGAATCAAAGCTAACAGCTAAGATCCGAAAAAGCCCAGAAGAGATCTGGCTTCAACCTTATTTAAATTCCAAAGCAACTCATCTTTAATGGCTAAGCCCCAGCTCAATAAGAGTGCAACCTGTGTTTAAAAATAGGGGGAGTGACGCTGCCCTAGAATTTATTTGCGGCGGCTAATCAATCCACCACACATGTGCCAGCTGCTGCTTGGCACTGATTGGTACTCGATGTCGATGGCGCCATTTCTGAAGCGATGGCGCCATTCTCTACTGTAGCTGAAACTCAAATCATAATGACGTCAAATATGCAAGGTTTGAGTTGGGTCTCACCTTGATTTGTAAAGCCACGGTCCAATCGAAGCTATGCGAATATTTAATTATTAATGTGCTGAAAGTTCGTATATACATGGGGCAAAGCTTCGGAGTTATTAGCCGGGTCGAATACGGATATTAGGATATTTTCCCGAGAAAACTTGCTGCAAGAAGACGGGTAAAAGCGATTCGGAGTGACCATCAAAAAAATACAATAGCTGGGTCATTATTTTAGGGATTAGGCCATTTTCTAATACACATGCCGCCCAAGTCGCAGCATAACACAGTTCGATTTTGAAAAAATCAAATTACAAATGTTTATATTTAAAACAGTAATAACTCAACAAAAAGTTAATATTTTTTTACATTGTAAACTATCAAAATGAAGCTAAGAATCTTATCTTTCCATTTATGTTAAAATATTAATATATATAATATTGAATATTAAAGAGAAAGTAATTTAAAAGAGCATATGTCAGATTTTATTATATTATTTTGATAATGAAATAAAATAGATTGCTTAAAGATTAAAAAAGTTAATTTTTCATTAATTAATATATGCTTTTTATTTAACGAAATTAAAGGTAAGATCAAGAGCATCATTTCCACATTTTATTTTATTTAAAAAGCTTAATTATTTAGGATTTTATGGTAGTTTGAAGTTAGGACATTAATTTATTTGCTGTTTAGATGAATTTTGAGGTTCAAGTGAGCTGCGAACCTCAAATTAAGCATTTTTTAAATGCAATTATTTAATATTTTATCATTTTAAAAATATGTGGAACAGTTATAATTAAGTTAATACATCATTTAATTGATTTGCATAGATTACAAAGAGGATATGATGTAATTTGATGCTTAGCTAATACACATATATCACTTGTGCATGAAAACTGGGGATTTCATTTATTCTAGAAATATAAATTCAATTATGAAATTGTAAATAAAGCTGTCACATCATTTCTTTCAGAATGGTGTCATAAGGCTTGGTATATAAGAGCTAAAGCACCACTTAAGGTTTACTTCAAACCATCTTCACAAAAAGATATAATTCCTGCAACCAGCACTCTTTTGCAAGGCATCTCTACAAAGCATCTCTTTATCAGCAATCACAGATCCAATATTATGGAATCTGTTAACTTTACTTCTGCCATGAAGCCATTTTCCTCACTGGGAGCATCAACAAAAAGAGAAAGAATTGCTATGCTAAAGAAAGCATTCCTCTTTGTTTCTGGAGGCAATCTTAATTCCTTCATCAATCACTTCCTCACTCAAACTGATTTTGGAAAAACAGAGTTCATTTCTTTAATTCAAAATCAGAAACTAAATGGGATAATTGACAACTTAAAGGATCTTCTGAAATCTGCTCCTCAAAAGCATCTCCCAGCCTTGAGATCTCTGGTTACTTCCAGTTACTCTTTAAAAGAGCTTACTGATATGGGATTTAATATAACCAAAAGTGAGTTTGAATACCCAAGAAAAATAAATAAAAATAAAAATGTAAGCTTAAACAAAAAAGCCAAAAAGATAATAACTATTCAATAAAAAAAGAAATAATCAAAAAAATAATTAAAAAACTACTGGAAAATTCTTTTGAAACAAGCCAGTTTACAAAAAAGCACCAGAAAAAATTTATAAAGACATTGAAAAAGAAATGAATGAATATTCAACTGAAATAAAATATTCTTTATTTAAAAAAAGAAATATATGAAAATATGAAAATATGAAAGTAAAAAATGAAATTTCAATATCAATTTCAACTTATTATAAATTAATACCAAAAATATAATAAAGAGTAAAAAACAAACTGACATGTGTAATATTTGTAACTTAAAATCATCCTTAGAAAAAAGAAAAAAGAATGTGAAAGTAAAAACTTATTATTGCCAGAATCTATAAACAGGGACTTAAAAGCTATTAATCAGCACCAAGACTTTTATGCTCATCAAAATAGAGAATATAAGAAAGATATCAATGAATTAGATAATGAATCATGTATTATAGTTATAGATTTTAAGGAGAATTTAAAAGTTGGTGATGGTCCAATTGAAAACAATAACTGTTTTTATTCCAAAAGACTTATTTCTTTATTGGGGTTTGCATTGGTATTTAAAGAAAACAATAAAGTTAAGTATAAATACCATGATTTTTTATCTCAAATATTGTCTCATGATTATTTGTTTTCAGGTGAATGTCTAATAAGTCTTCTTAAATCAGATAAGTTTAAAAAAATAAAGAATATCAAAGTATGGACTGATAATGGAAACCATTTTAGATCCTATGAATTATTATACTATCTATTTAAAGAGGCACCACAATAAATTAAAGGGTCTATTAAATACAATAGATTTGTAGAATGCCATGGGAAAAGCATTGTTGATGGTCACTTTGGTGTAATATCAAAAACATTAAAAGAGAAAGAAAATCATTTTTATATTAAGAATATAAATGATATTAAAAATATTTTTGAGCAAGAAGAAAAAAGAAAAGAGTTATATAAATCAGCGCTATCAGGCTCAAGTATTTCTCAAAAGTCATTCTTTTATATTTATGAGAGAAAAGTTAGGCCTATAAGGAGAGAGCTTGAAGTTAAAAATCTGTGCATTAATCTTTCATATTTGATGAAATATGGGAAGTTTTATACTACACCTTTAACATTTGAAAGTTTATCAGAATATTCTGAGATAACTTATCATTTGAAAACATGTGATGATATCAGAGAAACAAAAATATCAGAAGATGCTAGTGGTGCATTAGGGCAAGTTCATGAAGTAGGGCAGCTTACTAGAGGGTGTATTTTAAATAGAGTTATCAGTCTTTCAAAAACAACAACCTTTTTTGAAACAAACTAAGAATATTTATGATGATCCAAAGATAGGGTAATATCATTTATAGCTTTGGGGCTGCTATTACTCTCCCATGCAACTCATCATAAATATTTTTAGCTTGTAGTATGTAGTAGCACTTAAGATATTTCCAGCAATATTATAAGGTGCAATTTTCAATTCTAAAATTGATAAATTATTTTTTTTAAAAATATCTAAGCCCAAGATCAATTAAAGATTTGACATTGATTGTATTTTAATCTTTCTGAATAATTTGAATATGAATAATGTAATTAAGCTATAAAATAATTAGTCCAGCGCTTAGGCATAACAAGAAAAATAATGACCCATATGCTTGTTCATAAAGACTTTCTCTTGTATTTACATTGGCGTAACAGGTGGGAATTCCTATTGGAGATTCCCCATGATTAACATGGGCCAATTGGGGTCTTCATTAGTGCAAAGTAGATTTTTATAGTATAGCCTTGATAGGGCATCTGCAGTAAGCATTTATTTACCTGGTTTGTACTATATATCATTGGATATCTTTTTATGAGGCTCATCAATTCATATTGTCTCTAGATAGGTGTTACTGTTTCTTAAAGAATACCAATGACTTGTGGTTGGTTAGAACTTTGAATATCTGTGCCCTTTCAAGGTAACAATGATACTTAGTTAGAAAATGAAAATTTTCAATCAGCTCTTTGTCATGGATGAGACATATTTGTTCACCTTCTGAGAGTTTCTTGGTTTGTATACAACAGGTAGGGATTCCTTATCTGATATCTGTATTTGGAGTACACTATCATTTGTGTAGTTAGAGGCATAATTTTCCCATTTATAGACTTCTTTTTGGTTGGGGTAATGAAGTATGGGTGACATGACAATACATCCTTTGATCTGGTGGAAGCACTTCTCCTATAGAAGGACTCAGACAAACTTGATTATCTTGCCGGTGATTGTAGACAACAGGGCTTTCAATGTTCCTAAATCTGGTATAAGTCTTTGATATACAAAATCATTCCCAGGAATTCTGAAGTTTGCTTTTGTTGAGGGGCAGGCCTATCATTTATGGCTCTTATCTTTTCAAGGTCTGGTTTGATTCCATTTTTGCTGATGATATGTCCTAGGAAGAGTAGCTCTGTGGAGAAGAACTCACATTTGGACGGTTTGGCTACCAGCTGATTATTATGTAGGATGATAAGTACCATGTTAACATATTTCCAGTGTTGCTGTTACAATAGAAAGACAACTGGAAGGAATAGTGCGGCCTCAGAAAACCAGAAACCAGAGAAGAACTATCACTAAACCCTTGAAAGAAATAGAAAACTCAAACATTTTCAAAGTCAAAAAATGGGTCAAAGCTGAGGTTGCTCAAGTAGCCCTGGAAAATCTGGATTTGACTTATTTCCCCCCCAATAATTATGACAAGAAAATCACACATTATATGCTATTTGGGGATGGCAGCGCTCAACCTGCTGGTTGCCAGAATTTTTGAATTATGATGTCATTTTCAGGGCCCAGAGTGCCCTGGACAGTCAGCTGGCCTCTCTAGAGGTGATTAAACATGCAGCATGGAAATCCCCACAAAGCACTTCCCAGGGTGAAATACCCCTCTTTCAACTAACAAATGGCCCAGGATTTGAGAGGCACATGATCCTTAAATCCCTGGAATCAAGCCTGTTAACAAATCTGGGCCATCTACCTATTGGGAAATGGCACATCAGGAATGTGACCGTTTGATTGCGTAATTGGGCAATCAATCCATTGCAGGAGCTAAAAATAACTGTAGTGACTTGCCATGCTGCAAAATTCAAAAGGTTCATGTTATAACAGACAATGAGAGCTCACCCTCTTTGAGTTTTTGTTTTAACCCCCAAAGGGAGTTATTGAGTAAGCGTCACTTGACAGGATGTATCCCAAGGACTTGCACCTTGGCACACTCAATTGCTGTGTGAAGCAGTCTCCCACCCACAATTGAGGTAGCTCGCGCTATCTCTAACTTACATGTTCTTATTTGATTGGAGTGCAAGTCTGCAAAGGCAGATAAGCCAAACTCAAAACATGCATATCTGTTTCCACTGTGAAACAAGATACCAGACTGACCTGTGAGTTGGCAGACTCAGCAGAAAGAGGATTGTCCTTGCTACCAACAGCTGCAAGCAGCCGTTGCTTCACAAAGTCTTGAGTTGGACGCGCTCTTTGACCAAGACCTAAAAAGGTTATCTTGTTTCTGGCAAGCCATAAACCAAAGAGGGATTCACCCCACACCAATCTCCAAACCTTCTCACCTGTCAAATTAGCATAAAGCACCTTTGGTGGGATTGCAACCAAGAGTTTGGGCCACTGCCAAGTGACCCAAACTGCTTCCTTCTCAAGATGGTACCAATTGTACCAGTGGAACACACATGATCATATTTTTCTTGCTTCTGAGCACTCTAGGAATATGTGTTTTGCCAATTCCACTTCCCTGCAAACCTTGTAAGCAAATTTTGCAGGGTCCTCTTTGTTGTGCCACTTTTGTAACACCTCTCCTGTGTGAAGGATCCCCCCTCTGAGTTGGTATAGAAAGTTCTGAACTGCAATGGCCCATCCTGCTCCTATCTTCTCCCAAAGGTTGACTAGCCCTTGTTTCACCTCCTTTTCTGTCATTAGCTTCAGCATGTATCTCAGAGCAAATTCCTTTGATTAGTTTTCCTGATAGTCACAGTTAGAGAATTCAGCCAGGAGAACCCCATCATCTTTCCCTACCCTCAACATTCTTCTTAACTTCACCAAAAATTCAGACCATGTTAACCTTGGTCTGTTGTTTTGGTACCGCCCTTGCACTGCTTCTGCTTCTGTCAAAATCCTGTTTTGATCATCCCCATCTAGGTTCTCATATGGTTTACAGTATTGTCTCAATTTCACTGGCCAGTGATTTTGATCCTCCACTATATCCCACCCCTTTTTAAAGTAAACTTTGTCCAAGGGTTTAGAGTTCTTTGGTGGTTCTGATCTCCTTAGTAATCTGCCTTCACCTGTAATGATATTGCCCCAGTGTGTTGCCCCAGTGATATTAAAAAAGGCCTTCTGGGTCCGAGCATCTATGTCCAATCCACAGTCCCCACCCCACAAGGGAATGGCTCTTGCATTTTGTAATGTCCACTCGTCCACCAAGATTCTACCATTATTTTTTGTCCAAGTTCTAAAGATGTCCTTCCAGCAGCCTGGTAGGTATTTTGCTGCTACCTTAGTGTTCTGGTTAATCCCCCAGCTCAAACCTTGGTTGTCCTTTGTTTCGGTCAGCTGTGCCTTGTTTAGATAATCTTCCAATATATGTAACCACACCTTTGGCTTCTCATCGTCTGCAATGCGCGCTAACCACCGTAATTGAATTGCCTCTAGCATAGTCTCAAAGTTGATTAGTCCAATGCCCCCCTTTGTTGTCTCCTGGCATAGATCCTTGTATCTGATTTTTGCTACTCGGCCATTCCATATAAAATTTTTTATTATCTTCTTTATTGTCCTAGTTGCTGATGGTGTTGGTGGAACCACCCCGACCAAGTACCATAGTTTGGATAATACAAAAGTGTTGAGAACCAAGGCCCTTCCGCGGTAAGAAAGATTCAGAAACTTCCACTTTCCCACCTCTTTAGTTATCTTGGTTACCTGGGAGTTCCAGATTTTCTCCGGCAACATTCCTCCCTGGATGGGACATCCCAAGTACTTATGCTCCTCCCCCGTCTGCCAAACAAGGGATTCACTGGCTTGAGTCGTTCATCCATGCCGCCATCTTTCCAATAGTAATTGATTGGGATTTGGAAAGATTCACTTTCACATTACTTGCCCTTTGGTACTTATCTAAGACACACATTACCCTCGTTTCTTCCTCCTTGTGTCTACAGAAAATCCATGTATTGTCCGGATACATCAAGTGAGAGTAACACTTTCCGTTGATTTTTAGCAATTTTCAATCGGCCTTTAGAAGGGCCGCTGACAGTGATTCTATTACAAGGACAAACAACAATGGAGAAAAAGGATCTCCCTGACGTACACCTCTTTTAACCTCAAATGGCTGTGATAGATTCCCATTCACATTAATATTAGATTTTGCCACTCCATATATTACTTTTAACATGCTCACAACATTGTTAAGAAACCCAATCTTAACACACACTTCCCACAAAAACTCATGACTCACTCTGTTGTAGGCCTTCTCCTGGTCTAAGAACATCATCCATCCAGTTTCCTGGATATTGTTTTTCTTAGTCCATTCCTTGATTAAGAAGTACTGCATTAGGTTATCTGCTATTGATTGTCCAGGAATGAATCCTGTCTGTTCTTCACTGACAACATCCTTCAGCTGGTTCCTCAAGCGCCTATTCAGAACTCCCATGAGTATTTTGTAGTCTACATTTAATAGCGTAAGAGGTCTATAGTTTGCAAGGTTGGTCAGATCACCCTTCTTATACAGCATTATCACTATTCCCCCTTGCCCATTCTTTGGTTGTGACACCTATGTCTAGGTCCAAGATCTCATTGAAAAATTTGCATAATATTGATGACGTCTCTTCCTTGTAAAACTTGTAGAACTCCATTACTATTCTCTCAATTCCTGGTGATTTTCCATTCTTCAAATTTTGAATCACAGTTGCTACCTCTTGCCATCCTATGGGCAAACCCAAGGACTGCCTTCCTTCTACTGATAAAACCTGTAGACCTTTGATGAGCTCTTAAGCTGCTGCCTTGTTGCTTTCTACTTCACTATACAGATCTACATAGAACTCCTTGGCCACCTCTGTCAAACCTTCTCTTGTGTCTACTGTGGCTCCATGAAATGATAGTTCTACAATCCTAGCTGACAGTCAGAATACTCCAATTGCGCTCTTCAGGAGCACTAGGTCTGTGTTGGACTTCTCATTCCATTTTGCCTTTGAAGCCTTCAATCTATCTGCTGTGAGATCTCCAATTGCTTTGGCATATTGAATTGCTTGTTCCGTGAAAACTGATATCTCCATTTCACTTGCTTTCCTACATACCTTGGCAAATTCAGACTCCCTAGCCTGATATCCTGTCATCTTTGTTGTAACTGTGCTGTTTTAGCAGAGTTACACAGGGAAAAATATTTAGAAGATAGATAATAATCTTTATTGAGAGATAATGATTATATAGTTCATGTGAATCAAGGATAGTAGGAACAAGATTGATGATCACACAGCTGGATGGAAGAAGGGGGTGGCTTGATCCTGATAATGAGTCAAGTGCCAAATCAAGATATCCACCGTAAAGGATCATCATCTGTTCATGTTGATAGATTTGGTAATTTGAGTTGACTTCCTAGTCTGGCTTTGGGTGACCAAGTAATCAGATTGCGGGTCACAAACCCGCTTGATTAGAACCTTGTTGGCAGGTTGAGCCTGCGGTTTTGACACCCCCCCCCAGCTGAAAGTCGGCCTCCTCTGGGGGCAGGTTGTCAGGGAGGTTGTCAGGAGCCCGGACGCCATATTGAACCAGTTGTTGTTCGGTGGCAGGCAGGGAGGTTTCCTGTTGTTTCTGTCTTGCTTTGCAGGGCCGTAGGCGGTTGTGGTGTAAGGTCTTGTCTTGCTTGCGTTTCCCGAGCCCTTGTACAAGGTAAGTGTTATTGTTGTTTACCTTTAGAATGATTGCTGGCCCTACTTTTTTGAGTTGTAGTTTGCTTTTGTCAACATTCATGACCCAGACTTTGTCCCCGACTTCATGTCTTTGGCGGATGGGAACAAAGGTCTTTTGTAAGTGTTCCTTTTATTTGGCTGCTTGTTTGCTGTTGGTCTCTATTATTTGAGGGTCTGAGCAAGGGGGGACTTGACTTGGAATTTCCAGTTTGGGTCCTGTCAATTCTTGAATGATATTTGGATGTGTGCCGTATACCAGTTCAAACAGGCTTTTCCTGGTGGATCTGTTCACTCGGGTTTGGCACACAAGTAATGCAGTTGGTAGCTACTTATACCAGTATTCAGGTCTCCTGGCGGTGAGTTTGGCTAGGGCTTGCATGAGGCTACCATTAAGCCGCTCTACGCATCCATTGACCTGTGGATGGTATGGTGCTGTGACAGTGTGTTTGACCCCATTTTTGGTGAGGTACATGTTGGTGTCTTTAGAGGTCAATTCTTTGCCTCCATTGGTTATCAGGAGTTCTGGCTTTCCAAACCTGCTGATTATTTCCTTTCCAATGAATTGTTGGACATTGTTACCGGTATGTGTTTTCACCGCTTGGGCTACTGGCCACCTTGTTGCAAAATCAATGGCTGTGATGATGTATTTTTTGTTGTTGTGCTTTCCTGGCATGGGGCCCACAATGTCAAGAGCCCATACTTTGAACAGTAGTTGGGTTTGAATGGGGAGTACAGACTTAGGCGGGGTTTTGCTTTTGGCAAACTTTTTTCAGACCTTGCACTGTTCTAGCACTTCCTGGACATTGCGGTATAAGGTTGGCCACCAGGCTTTATGTTTTAGGAATTTGTATAGATCTTGGCTCTTGGTATGTCCAAGATCTCTGTGGTAGCAAAGAATGGTATCAACTTGTTGATGTGTGGGGATGTAGGGAATGGTTGTGCCATCCAACATTTTTCTGTGAAGGGTCCCATATACATCAGCAAAGAGGTGTTCATTCTTGATGACCGTTTCTTTGGTGTTATTGGTTGTGCCTGCGGGGAACCCTTTGTCTTTTGTACGTAGCACTAGGAGAGGCCAGTCTGGGTTGAGCCCATTCTCTCCCCTAGAAGCGCAGACATACAGATGGGACAGGGCGTCTGCCATGGCAAGCTTGGCTTTGGGCTTATACTGGATGAGCATGTTAAACCTTTCTAAGATTTTCATCCACCGCACTTGGTGGCGTGACAGGTTTGCTTGTGTCTTGAAGTAGATAAGCGACTTATGATTGGTTAGTGCTGTGAATTCTTCCTGCAGTTCCAGGTAACAGCACCATTTGACTAGGCAGTGTACAATGGCCAACAGCTCTTTGTCGTGGATTGGGTATCAACACTTGCCATCCGTCAGTTTGCGCGACTTGTAGGCTACTGGCAGGAAGTCACCATCACTATTCTTGATTTGTAGTACTCCCCCAATGGATGCATCTGAAGTGTCAGTTTCTATCTGGTACTCTCTGTCCTGTTTGGGATATTGTAAGATGGGAGCTGTCATGAGCTTTTCCTTGAGACGTCTAAAGCAGAGGTCACGTTGGTGTCACAATAAGTTCCATAATGTCAGGTATTGTCTGTCCAAGTAAAAAGGCACAGAAGGCCGGGAAACCTGTATCAAAATTGACCAAGTTAACGGATTTAAACCAAACAGTTGATCAAAAATGGGTCACAGCTGCTCCAGTATGCCAGCTGAAACCAGCTCCCCCTTGTAAACTGACGTTGATAAATTGACGTAATATGAGGGTCACCTGATATAAAGCTCATTAATCAGCATGGTTGTCAGAAACTGGTCACACAAGGGCTCTTTGCAACCTGGACTAGATACTTACTTGAAGATGCCAAAGGAATAGGAGATCAAGACTCAGGTGGTATTGCTTAGTCAATTTTTCTGATATATATTGAATGATTTTCCCTGTTTCAACTCTAAGAGTTGAGGCCTTCTAAATTTACTCAATAAAAATCAATTATCCCAAGTTCTAATTTTAAATTTTAAAAATGCATCCTGTGCTTGTGTTGTTGCGGTATATCCCGTACAATCTGATTCTGAACAGAATCATTTCAGGAAGATGGGGCCCAGCATCTGGAACTTTGTTGTTGGCGCTGCCAAATGTTAATTTCATGCCAGCCAATTTTGTAGCTCCCCCATTCTGGAAAATGAAAATTGTGTCACTTCTCAATGCCCAGAATTCTACGCTGAAGATGTATTGATGCTTTCCCAGGTCATTTATCTTGGTTTACTCTGGTTAGGATTGATTGTTCTACTTAATCCTGGAGTTTCAATTGGAAATTTCACAAAAAGATATTTAAAGCCGCGTTGGTGGTTAATCATCAATTCTATTTGGATTTGGGTGGTAATTCCCCATCATTTAGAAACAGCTTCCTATTATCCAGTGATTTCCGTCACATTACTCAACCCTTCTACATCTGAGTTTTTGGAAGCAGTTCATCATGAATTTGTGTTTCTTTTCTCCTGCTCTGTCAAGATATCTGCGTTCACCATGTTTATTTGCATCAGTTCATTTCTGAGTTTTCAGTTTGGACTTTTCTTTAATTTTTGGTTTCCATCTCTGGTTGCAGTTGTAGAGACTGGATCCTCTTTTTCCTATTTCCGTTGCATCATGTCATTTTGGCGTCTGGATTATTTTCCTGCCCCACCCACTGATGAAATTTCGCGTGAAGTTTTGTCAGCATTATCATTTTATTCCGGCTCTAGCCTTAGTCACAAATCCCAAGTTTACCATGTGATGAAAAAGGTTTCTAAAGATGCTTGAGAATGGTTGTTGTCTGCGGTGGAGTGCAATCCACGTGTTTTAACTGAGAGTGCATCTCTATACCCTTTGTTAAAAAAATTGTGTGTATCTATTGAGGAGCTCAAAGTATATTGTAAGCTGTATGCCTTCTGTCAGGGTACAACTCTGCTTTTGGTATTCCTTCCTCAGTTTCTTACCTATTGCCGTACAATTGATGTTCCTGAGGTGAACAAACTCTCAGCGTTGTGGTTAGCAGTTGACCAGACTGCCCAAGATTTGGCAGTTTGGGATTCCCCGTTAACCACAACTGAGGCCCTGGTAAGCCAAATTCTTTCTCTGGTCTCAAATCTGTCTACTTCCAAACAAGGTACATTGGTAATTGAGGATAAACCTGCTGCGCGCTCTTGGTTTTCTGGTCCTTGCTCCTTGGTAGTTTCTTCCAACCAAAGCCAAGATTGTTCTCCCCCTAGCTCGTCTCAACTATAATTGGCAGTGGTGAACAGACCCGGTGATGTAAAGGAGGCCCCTGTAGTGTCTGTTCCTGATAGTTTCTTGGCAATGCTTCAGCACATTGTACCTGCAAAATCTTCTGTTATTACATCCAAAGAGTTGCCCCTTGTTCCCATTGATTGTGATAACCCCGTTCTTCCAGCTGCTTTCCAAGAAATGATTGAGCGTTACTTCCAGGAGCATCCTGCTTCCTTAGCTGCCATCTGTACTGCTGATGAAAAACAAGACCCTGCCAAGATTGCTACCTTTGCTGCAAACAAATCCACTTCTGGTTACTTTTTGTTTCATGGTAGCTTCAATAATGGTCAGACTATATATCAGCCAGCCATCTTATTAGATACAGGTGCTTCCAAAAATTTTATGAGCGTGGAGACTGCTGACTTTCTACAACTCAAGTACCATCCGGGAATGCTTGTTAGGGGTGGAAATTGTCAAACGTTTCCCTCTTTCCAGCTGAAGAAGCCAGTTACTTTTGTAGTAGCAGGCCAGTCTTTTACCGCAAGGTTTTCCGTTTGCCCTACCCTTATGTATCCTATCATTTTGGGAGTGAGTTGGTGGAGAGATCATAATGTATCAACCTTACTGGAGAAAAATGAGCTACAGGTGGAACACTCCTTGGGTATAACTATTTGTATTCCGCTGTTGGATATGTCTGAATTGGAGCAATAATCACAGACCATACAATTGTTTCTTGTCCCTGTCCCCATAAGTTCAGATTTAACGGCATGTTTACAACCCTGGTCTGCAGCATTTGACGCCACCAGAGGCGAAGTCCTTCCCAAGCACACTCAGTTTGACTTTGACTTTAAGGTCACTGTTGATCTGATCAGAATTGCGTCTCCTATTTACCCGTTAGCCTTGAAGGAAGATGCATTTTTGGAAGAGTGGACTTGTGACATGTTGGCAAAAGGCTACATTTTTAAGAAGGCTTTGTCAATCTGCTCTCTGTTATTGTTTGTTCAGAAGTCTGATGGGTCCCTTTGTCCTTGTGTCAACTACAGAGATTTGAATAACATTACAATTCTGGATCCTTATCCTTTACCTCTCAAAGCAGAGATCTCTAGATGTGTTGAGAAGGCCAAGGTATTCTCAAAACTTGATCTGTTGAATGCTTTCAATCAAATCAGGATTGCAGAAGGAATGTAATGGTTAACAGCATTCAGAACTAAGAAGGGTATCTTCCAGTTTGGCGTAATGCCTTTTGGATTGAAGAATTCCCCAGCTTGCTTTCAGCGGTTGATTGATTCAGTCCTGGGAGATCTCCTAGGTGTTTGTGCCATTGCATACATGGATGACATCTTGGTGTTTTCTCCGGATGAGGAGTCCCATAAGGCCCACTTGTTGGCAGTTGTAGAGTGCATTCTCCAAGAAAACTTGATCATCAAAAGGAGTAAGTGTGAATTCTTTAAACGTAAGGTTACCTTTCTGGGTAGTATTATCTTTGAGGATGACCACACCATTGCCCCTGACAAGGAAGCTGCGGTTTGAGAGTATGCTACGCCTGTGACAGTATCCCAACTTTGTAGTTTCCTGGGTACATGTAAGTTCTTGAAAAAATTCACTCCCCACTTGTCTGAGGTAGCTGCCCCTTTATATTTGGCTAGTGTAAAGACAACTTTAGTCTGGACGCCTGAGTATGAAAGTGCCTTCTCAGCAGTCAAGGCTCTTTTGTTGTCCTCCCCAGTGTTAAGACATGTGGATCCTGAGCTTCCTTTTGTTGTTTCCACCAATGCATATAAATACGCTGTGGCTGGTGTGCTGTTGCAAACAGCTAGTGACAGGATTGAGAGACCTGTAGGGTATTTCTACCGGAAGATGGAGGCTCAAGAACACAACTACATGATTTACAACAATGAATTGTTGGCTGTAGTGGAATTGTTAAAGCATTGGCACCACCATCTCATGTTGACACGTCATCCATTTGTAGTAAGAACTGACCACAAAGCTCTTCTATATTATCAACAACCCAGAGTTTTGTCAGGTTGCTAATCCAGATAGCATGGTGATTTGACAATATACAAGTTCCACTACAAGTTTATTAAGGGATCTGACAATCACTTGGCCAATGCTCTAAGCAGGAATCCCTCCCATCTCCCAGATGCTAGTATGGACGCCAAGTTTAACACACATACTATGATTCTGGACGAGGCTATGGTGCCTTTTTTATTGCCTCTGCTGGCTACGTTGGCCACCATGTCCTTAGCTGAGGGCGCAGATCTGGACTTGTATTCCAAAGTTAAGTTCCTGCAACCTTTGTCCAAAGGTTATGATAGGCTATTGGAGCTAGCATGTGCAAACCCAGTGGATCAGCCTCAGGGTTATCATAAGATTGGTCCAGTTCTATATCATCAAGGTTGCTTGTGGGTCCCTGAAGGCACTATTTGGGATGAAATCATGAAGGCTAATCATACCTGTCCAACAGCTTGTCATCCAGGGAAAAACAAAACAGTGCAACTTATCCGCTGCCAGTTTTCCTGGAAAGGGTTGACTGTGCAGGTAGCCGCTTTTTGTCAAGATTGCTTGATATGTGTTTGATCCAAGGACAGTTGGAATAAGACTACTGGTTTACTGGTTCCACTTCAGCCTGCTGCGGGCCCTTGGACGTCTGTGTTGGTGGATTTCATTGGCAAGCTTCCCAATTCTAATGGGTTTGACGCAATCATGGTAATAGTTGATTGTTTCACAAAGATGGCACACTTTGTACCTTGCTCAACCACAATTAATTCAGTGGAAACCGCTAGGTTATTTGTGAACATAATCTTCTCTCTACATGGCATCCCAATGGAGATTGTAAGTGATTGTGGTCCTCAATTTATTGCTCAGTTCTGGGAAGCTTTTACTGGAATCCTTGGTATCAAAGTGTGCCGCTCTACTGCTTTCCACCCCCAGTCTGATGGACAAACAGAGAGGGTAAACCAAAGTTTGGAGGTCTACCTACGTTGCTACACCAATGTGCAACAAGATGACTGGTGTGATAATCTACCCATGGCAGAGTTCACATATAATAACACCCCGCACACGTCAACTCAAGTATTGCCATTTTATGCCAATGTGGGTTACAATCCTTCTTCCAACATGAGTCCTCATTTGGTTAGCAACGTGGAAGTTGCAACTGATCAAGCCGCTGAATTGAAGCAGGTCCATCAGGAGCTCCAAGTTACTCTTGCCGCTGCTGTGACAACTTTCAAGGAATACACAGATTGCAAGCGCCAGGAAGGTCCAACTTACAGGCCAGGTGATCTATTCATGGTTGATTCTTGTAATATGAAACTTAAAGTTCCATGTTGTAAATTGGGTCCCAAGCAAGTTGGTCCCTTCAAGGTAGAACATCAGATTGGTCCCTCTGCCTATTGGTTGGATTTACCTCCTGCTTTCAAGATTTTCCACACCTTCCATGAATGTCTCCTTACTCCCTTCAAAGGAACAGAGATCCCCTCTTCCCAACCCATTCTTGTGGAAGGAGAACCTGAGTACAAGTTAAATTGTATTCTAGATTCCCACAAGAATTGTTGCCATTTGGAATATTTGGTATCTTGGAAAGGTTATCCTGATTCTGAAAACTCCTGGGTTCCCCACTACAATTGTTCAAATTCCTCTGATCTGATCCACAAGTTCTACAAGCGCAATCCCACTGCTATTGAACACCCTGAACTTACCCTCACCGCAATGAAACTCCCACCTGCCCATAAGAATTTCTCTTTATCCCATCTCCCAGATGGTGGTATTGTGCCCCGGGCTAAAGTGGAGGGTAATGTCACGGTAAGTTCCATAATGCCAGATATTGTCTGTCCAAGTAAGAAGGCACGGAAGGCCGGGAAACCTGTATCAAAATTGACCAAGTTAACGGATTTAAACCAAACAGTTGATCAAAAATGGGTCACAGCTGCTCCAGTATGCCAGCTGAAACCAGCTCCCCCTTATAAACTGACGTTGATAAATTGACGTAATATGAGGGTCACCTGATATAAAGCTCATTAATCAGCATGGTTGTCAGAAACTGGTCACACAAGGGCTCTTTGCAACCTGGACTAGATACTTACTTGAAGATGCCAAAGGAATAGGAGATCAAGACTCAGGTGGTATTGCTTAGTCAATTTTTCTGATATATATTGAATGATTTTCCCTGTTTTAACTCTAAGAGTTGAGGCCTTCTAAATTTACTCAATAAAAATCAATTAACCCAAGTTCTAATTTTAAATTTTAAAAATGCATCCTGTGCTTGTGTTGTTGCGGTATATCCCGTACAATCTGATTCTGAACAGAATCATTTCAGGAAGATGGGGCCCAGCATCTGGAACTTTGTTGTTGGCACCGCCAAATGTTAATTTCATGCCAGCCAATTTTGTAGCTCCTCCCCCATTCTGGAAAATGAAAATTGTGTCACTTCTCAATGCCCAGAATTCTACGCTGAAGATGTATTGATGCTTTCCCAGGTCATTTATCTTGGTTTACTCTGGTTAGGATTGATTGTTCTACTTAATCCTGGAGTTTAAATTGGAAATTTCACAAAAAATACTTGAAGCCGCATTGGTGGTTAATCATCAATTCTATGTGGATTTGGGCGGTAATTCCCCATCATTTAGAAACGGCTTTATATTATCCAGTGATTTCTGTCACAGTTGGGGGGTCCATACAAACTTGGACTTGGCGCCTGTTATGGTGGACAAGGGGGGGGGGTCAGGACGCCACAGTTGGGTATGAAGCGTCGTACATAGGCCACCATTCCCAAGAAGGTGCAGAGTTCTGATTTGTCTTTGGGAGGTGGCATTTTGCAGATGGCTTGTATCTTCTGGCTGTTGGGGTTGATGCCGTCTTTTGAGACTATGTGTCCCAAGAAGGGTAGTTGCTCTCAGAAGAACTGGCACTTGGAGGGCTTGGCCAACCGATTGTGCCGTGCCAAGCTTGCAAAGACTTCTCCAGGTCTTTGTGGTGCTGTTCCACCAAGGGGCTGTAGACAATAATATTGTCCAGGTACACCAGGGCGTGTTTGCCTATGTGTGATGCAAACACTTTGTTCATGAAGGTTACAAAGGTGGACAGGGCGTTGGTTATGCCAAAGTTGAGTACCACACATTTGTAGGAACTGTACTTGGTGCAGAAGGCTGTCTTGGGGATGTCTTCCTCCTTGATACAAATCTGGTTGTAGCCTGTGGTTAGATCAATCTTGGAGAAGACAGAGGCACCTCCCAAGGCGTCAAAGAGATAGTTGATTAATGGTAATGGGTAACAATTCTTAATGGTGACTTTGTTTAAGGCGCGGTAGTCTGTGACCAGGCGTAAGGTACCGTCCTTTTTAGCCACAAAGAATACGGCAGCCCCAAAGGGAGACTGTGAGGGGCAGATAAGTCCTTTTTCCAATGCCTCCTTGAGATAGGCGCGCAGGGCGTTGTCCTTGTTTGGGGTCAGCCTGTAAATGGGACGTGCCTTGGGTACAGCCCCCTTGAGTTGGATAGAGTGTTGGATGTGTTTCTCAGGGGGTAGCCCAGGTAACGCCTCCTTAAAGGTTTCTGGGTGACAGGCCACAATGGCGCAATCTTGCGGCGTGGAGGTGTCCTGGTGGTCCTTGAAGTGTATGATTTCATACTGGCAAGAGTCCCAGTCAATTGCTTTCAGTTTTTCCTTCTTGTCCAAGGTCTCTGTGATGCGTACAAAGACGTGGTCATGTAGAAGTTGGTCTATGGAGTCCGGGTAGATTTGGTGGTTGACACTTTCACACTTGATGGTCAACACTGAGGTTGCCCAGTCCACGTGGGGGTTGTTTTTCTGTAACCAGTACAGCCCCAGTACAATGTCAAACTTAGGGAAGTCAATGACGGGACCTTGGATGGTGGAGTGGAGGTTCTCAAGCATGACAGAAAAGGGGGCAGTTTCCTTTGTCACGGCAATGTGATGTTCATCAGCCAGGACCACGTTCTTAATCTGCAAAGGATTAGTGGTCAGCTTGAATTTATCCACAAAGCAGCTGTTGACTAAAGTTCAGTCTGCGCCTGAGTCCAGGAGTGCTGAACCTGTGTAACTGCAAAAGTGGAAAGGGTAAGACATCAATTTATTGGGATGTCTGGCAATGGTGTATAGTACTGGGTCTTCTGAGGGCACTTGGATCATTGGGCATTGGTCCACGTCCTCAGGTTGGTATTCATTGTTGGGCAAGTCAGGAGTTGCGTGGGGAGAGCTTGGCTTTCTTAGTGCTCTCCCTGGGCTTTTCCCTCATCCTGGTTGCCTTGGGTGGCGGTGATGCGGAAGTGGATACAATTTGACTGGCTGTTATTCCCATTTCCATTCCCATTTGAACCCGTGAGGTTGTGGTTATTGTTGTTGCCGTTGCCTCCAGGGGGTGGCCAAGAGGAGCGCCTGATTGGATGGGAGTCCTTGGGCCTTTCTTGTTTCCCAGTCTGTGCCTTGTGTAGAGCGTTGGATGTTTGTTCTGCTTTTTCTGCTTTGCGGTACAGGCTTTGCAGGTTGGTAACTTGGTCCAGGTTCACATGTCTCATCACGTGTAACTTGAGAGCGCCGTAGTACATGAGGTGTGTAGCTGGAGTGTCAAAAGCCATGTCAGATGGGGCACAAAGACAGAGTTCCTTGTAGGCGCAGGTGAGTTCTTTGACGGTGCCTGTCTGGGTCAGGTTCTTTACTTGGAAAGCCTCTGTCTTTGTTTAAGTTCCCCCAAACCTCGGACATTGGCAAACTCTAGCTTCATACTCATTTAATTAATATTGTTTGCATATGGGACTATCTGTATGGTTTTATCCACACTGACAATCACATTGCTGGGTACAGCAGATTTCTCCTTCTGGTAACCTCATGATCTTGTTTGGCCTCTGGGCTTCCCTTGACCTAGGTTGTCTTCTGTTTCCATCTTTTCCTCCTCTCTGATTTCCACTTTGACTGGGGTCTTTGTTTCCGTCTGAGCATTGGATGTATCCTTTTCCTTTGGACTTGTGTTGACAAAGGATACTTTGGTCAAAACCACCACATCCCTTAGGCACTGATTCTTTAGGATATCTGTATTAACTACAGTAGCACGCCACTTCCTTCCACCATTCTCTGCTATCAGTGGTCCTAGCTGAGAATCACTTTGGGTAGCATCTTTAGTGACTCCAAAGCCGTCAATAGCCAAAGTTTTGGCCACCTTCAGCTTCCTTGCTGCTTTCTTACTTTTGTTGTTAGGTACAACTGGGTTTTTGCTTACAGGAGCTAGGTTCTTTGCCTCTGTCTCTTTCTCACTCAACTCCTTCAACTTTGCCAAAGCCATGGCTGATTGTGCCCCCAACTTCTTTCCCTCCTCCACTCTCTTCCTTCTCTCCTCCTCAGCTGCCATATTTACCAGGCATTTTGCACTGATGTTTCCCTTTAGTCCGCAGTGGAAGCATCTGTCAAAAGGGCTTAGTGGAAGTTTCCAACCACCTACACTCAATGAACGCGGCAGCTCATTCACTGCTTTCACCAGTTCCACCTTCAAGACATAATCCCCAGTTCCTGTGATAAACTTCTTCTGCATACCATCTGATTGCTTAATACTCAATGACTTTCAGTTCTCCAAAAAGCTGGTTACCCTGCCCAAGACTTTTGCCTTTTCTTTGATTTCCATTGCGTTTACTACCGGCGGTACATTTTGTATTAAGAATTTCCCAACTTCAGTCCCCATGTTGCAAACTGTGATTTCCTCCGTCTTTGTCCCAAATTCTGTCCTCATGGCCTGCTTCTTCTGTGCCTTTGTCTGAAATGTCATTAGTATTGTTCCCTTACCTAGTTTTGAAATATGTACAGGCGTGAACCCACAATTTTCCACCACTCTGCAAAAGAGCCAATCTCTATTCACCACCGTCATTACTTCTACAGTGTGTAGCCTACGTAAGCTTTTGATCACACTAGGCGGCAGGTTCCTGGTGGTTCCCACGTTTCTACACTCTATTTGTCCTTCCTTTGGTATTGACGCTGCCTTCTATGCCCACAATGAAACCATTGTTTGAGAGAAAGATACATTTTCCCCTTAGTCTGGGGTCCGTTTGCGTTGTCTGTTGTCTCTTGGGAGTGAGGAGCATGGCTCCCCTCTCTTGCTTGTTCAATTGTTTTTTCTGGTCCATTAGAGGCGGTACCGTTCCCATTTGTTGTATTTTTAGCAGGTTATGGTTATTCTTCCTAGTGGCACACCCATACCAGTCTAGAATATAGTAAATTTAGGGCCTGAACTTACCACCGCGTTGTTAATACACCTGTTCTTTTGGAGCAGGCAGGAGTGTCCCCTCCTTGTTGCTGGGCAGCCTATGCACATCCTTACCAGGTCTAGTTACCAAAGTAACTGTACAACCCAGCCAGCCTCATAGCAGAGCAGTGTGACAGACAATGCGCCCAACTCTCACTCTCCCCTTTACAAACTGTTTCTCCTTCACCCATTGCTGAGATTCAGAGCTGCAACACCCTTGAGTTGGTAGTTCATGCCCATATGTTGCAACGTTCTGCCTTAATTTGACCATTACCAGATCACATCTTAGCATCACCCCTTGTTTCTGCTTGTTTGCCAGGAATCACCCTGTTATCAACAGAGACCACGGGAAGGTCATGCAGCTAAACCATCAACTCCGCCAGAGCTCACCCTCTTGGCTAAGCGCGCAAATTCCAGGTAAAATTGCAAATCCACCTCCAAATGATGCCATCAGTTCTCTGGTGGCACAAAAGGCCATAGAATCATCAGTAAGTATAAGTAGTGAGGGAGAGAAGCCCTCCTCACTGTTGACATCTTAATAAAGCAAGTTTATGCCTAGAAATTATTATCTTATTGCAGGAATTGTCTATTTTTGACTCAAATTTAATTATTTTCTTTGCATCTATTCATGAATCCACCACAATATACAAACTAGCCTATCTACATCCACCTGGTTATGCTCCTGCTGCCCTTGTTGAACTACCCTGCGCCCTTGATCTGGAGTATTTCCATCCACACTATTTTGATCTGCCACCAACCATGAAGAGGATTCCAACTGCACCTCCTCTCCCAAATGCGCCGCCCACTCAGGACTTCAGCAAGCTAGGTTTTGTCTACATCACTGTATTGGGGCTGGCCAACCAAGTCATGCCCCATACTGGGAGTTGGCGCCCCTGGCCACTGCCCTCAACTACCTGATACAGGTTGCGCCTATTGTATACATGGCCTTTCAGGCCCGGCCTGCCTCCCCTGTGGGAGCCCAAACGGACTCTGATATGTGCCGTGACAGTATGTCAACCATATCTAAACTAGTAACCCTGGGCCCCTATTCTTCTTTGATTATAGGAGCATCTTTTATACTTTTATTTATGACTTCAGCTTACTACATAAGACAGTACTTGACCAAGAAACAAGAAGCAAACAAATGCCAAGAAGAAATTGTTGCCAAGCCATCCCAGGTCCAGACTGTGACCATCTCCACCTTGAACCAGAATACTGCTGCCCCCACAACCTTTCCTGACCTGCCCAAAAAGGATTTGGCTGGCTTCAGAAAAGGAATGATTATGATAAATTCCTTGTTCTGCGCCCACCCCAAGAGCTTCAGAGACAACACCCAGAAGGTTATGATGGTGGCCGCCCAACTGAAGGATGATGTCAGAGAAACCTTCTTGATCAGCCTTGAGGAAGACCCAGACCTCATACTCTCCTACAACCAATTCCTGGAGAGAATGAACTCTGCAACTACCCCTGCTGGGGCCAAGAACCAAGCCTACATGGGGCTCATCTGCCTGACCCAAGGAAGAGACAACCTGGAGACCTACATACAAAGATTCCTACGCCTGGCAGATGCAGCCAAGATTCCTGATGGCATATCAGGTTTGCATTTCAGAAACGGTCTGAACCCGCATCATGCCAGCCTGATGAGACACCACCAATGCAACCTACCCAAAGACAAGCTCTTGGCAATTGCCAGAGGCATGGACTTCAGCCAACCACAGGGATACCAGGCTGGGCAATTCTGTAACAATCAAACCCCTGGTACAAGTAGGCCCTGCTTGAATATAACCCCTGAAGAGTACCAACACCATTTCAGAAGTGGACTATGCTTCTATTGCCACCAGAGTGGCCGCTTATCTAAGGACTGTACTAGCTGCTCCAATGGAACCCAAGGAGCAACCATCTCAGCAATAAACAACGCTTCACAATCTTACCCTATCATTGACACTATTTTATGTTATAATGACCATGAGGTGAGCACGGTAGCTCTCCTAGACAGTGAGGCAACCCTCAACTACATGGAACATAGCCTAGCTGAGAAACTTGGTGTACCAATCCAGGGAAACTCCCGACTGGTAAGCTTGGGTAACAAGACAACAGACTTGTCACACAAATGCAAAGAGTCTGTCTCCATAAAGTTAAGTGGGAAACTCCTGCCCACCAGATTCTACGTCATGGAGAAGCTTCCCAAACCTGTAGTGATAGGTTTTGAATGGTGGGTTGACCACCAATTGAACTTGGACTATAAGAACTATCAAGTGACTGTCACTCATGAGAGCCAAACCTTAAGGTCTCCTGCCTGAACCCCCGGCAGACCCCTGAGTTAAACAACATCACCATGGAATTCTGCAAGGCCAAGATCCCAAAATGTTTGAAATCTTGGGAGTCAGTTTTCTCAGAAGAAGAAGCCACTGCCTTGCCCAAACACAGTCAGTTTGACCACGCCATTGTCCTCCTCCCTGGAACCCATCCTAAGCATGGACCTGTCTATAGCTGTAACATGAAGGAACAAGCCGTCCTAAGGGAGTACTTGGACAAGATGTTGAAGAAGGGATATATACACGTCTCCAAATCTCCTTGTTTGTTCCCCTTATTGTTTGTTAAAAAGAAGGGCAGTGACTTACGTCCTTGTGTCAATTACCAGGACCTAAACAGCATCACAGTGAAAAACAGGTACCCTGTACCCAATGCTGAAGACCTCTCAGACCAGCTTTCAGGAGCCAACGTCTTCTCAAAGATTGATTTGAGGGATGCCTTTAACCAGATCTGGGTCAGGCCTGGCAATGAATGGAAAACTGCCTTCAAGTCTAGGCAAGGTCTTTTTGAATACTTGGTTATGCTGTTTGGGCTGTGTAACGCTCCCAGTACCTTTCAAACTATGGTGGACATAGTCTTGGGAGGACTCAAGGACCAGTGTTGCGTAGCCTACTTAGATGACATTTTCAGGAAGCCAGTCATAGGTAGAGGCATTGGGCGGCTCAGGGTGAGGTGCGGCCAAGCCGGTGGGTAAGGCCCACCATAGAATGGGTGCTAACTTGATAATATAAGATACATAACGCCCAAGTAAGGACCAGGGTCTGGAGTTGGGGACCACAGAATCTACCAAACCTGTCAAAGTAATGTAGAGTACTCCAAACAGTTGGGTAGAGGTGGTCTCAGCTGCGGCGGTAGGTTCCAGTGGGCGGTCTGGTTGTGGGGTTAAGGGAGGATTCATAGGAACAAAGTAGGCAGGCAGGTAATTGTACTTGTTTTTGAACAATATTGGCGGCCTTTTGTACCACTTTCCTTTGCGCCCTATGTATTTGGTTTCTCTAGTCCTGGCCAAGGGGCCGGCAATGAGGATAGTCTCCAAGCTGTACTCTGAATAGACCGGGTTGGGGGGTATTCAGTAAAATGCACAGGTCCAAAGGGGGCTCCTGGGGGACAGTATAATGCCTGGGGCAATTTTTCAGGTTGGTCTTGGGGGAGGGCGGCAGCCTGGCAGTCTACTTGACTGAAATTAAGATGGAAGATCACTAAGACTAGATAGGGTAAGATTTGTTCAAACCAAAGGTTCATAAAACTTTATTATCAAAAATGACAATAAGGTCTTTGCTGTACTGCCAGGGTTTTTATACCCTGGGACTTTGCTTCTTCAATTTTTTGCAAGGTTCAGGTTTGCAGACAAGGCACTGGCGGGACATGGGTCTTGGCTTGGGGTCTCAAGGGCGGCAGATCCAGGTTGTGCCTGTTCTGGCAAATTGGAAAGGCAACACTTTGTTTTGCCGCCACTGTTCACTATGTCATCTGAGTAGTCCAATTGCACTACCCCTTCTGGGCGGGAGACTGGCAGGTTGTTGGCAGAGTTAAAAATAGGTTTTGTCTTAACCTCCTTAAGGCAAGCTGCAACCTCTGCATAGGTTTGGGTCTTTGGTGGCTCAAGGTTGGCATCAATCTGATGAACATTTGGGGAATTGTCTCTGGGAGGCTGGCAGGTCTTGGAGTAACTTGTTAACTCGGGTTTGCAATTTAACAAGTGGGCAGTCTCCCGTCCACTTTGTGTGACTCAAGTAGTCTTTGGAGGGTCCTCTGTAGTAGGCTGGCAGAACGCGGAGTAATTTACTGATTCAAGCCCGTCTTTTAACAGATTGGCGGGTCCTGGACTGGTCTGGAGGGTTGGATCCGCCTCCTGGGAACCGGGGTTTAACTCTTGGGTTTTCAATACAAGTATTGAAATGTCATTCATGACAGACATCCTCATTTACAGTTGCACACCTGAGGAACATGTCAAAAACCTTCAAGCTGTCTTACAACGTTTCAAAGAACATGGACTCTTTGTTAAACTCCAGAAATGTGAGTTTTTCCAAGAGGAAGTAGAGTTCCTGGGGTACAATGTACTGAAAGGAGGTTTTGCAATGACACCTGATAAAATAGAGGCTGTGACGTCATGGCCTGAACCTAAGAACCGCAAGGAGGTTAGAAGATTCCTGGGCCTGGAAAACTTATGCCAGGAATTTGTCCAAAATTTTTCTTTGATCTGCTTGCCCTTGACCTGCCTCACCTCTGAGAAGAACCCCTTTGTGTGGGATGATACCGCCAAGTCAGCCTTTGAGTTGCAAAAGAATTCCTTTGTTTCTGCCCCCGTCTTAGCAATGCCGGTTTACAATAAGCCCTTCATTGTGGAAACAGATGCATCTGACTTTGCATTGGGGGGTGATGCTTCAGGAGGGGCATGATAGTAAGCTGCACTCTGTAGCTTACTACTCAAGGAAGTTCACTCCGCCTGAGTTGAACTACCCCATCTACAATAAAGAGATGCTTGCTATCATTCAGTCCTTAAAACATTGGAGAAGATACTTGTGTGACGCCAGCCACCCAGTGAGAATCATGACTGATCACAAGAACCTGACATACTTCTTCAAACCACAACAACTGAACCAGCAACAGGCTAGATGGGCCTTATTCCTAGCAGACTACAACTTATTCATTAGCTACAAACCTGGCAAGATCAACGTTGTGTCAGATGCCTTAAGCCAAAGAGTCGAACTTTTTCCTAGTGCCAAAGAGATTGAAGAATTCAACACTAACTCATTGCTGTCCCCAAACATGATTGAGCCAATGCTCCTATTCCTGGGACTAGCCAGTAGAAGAGAAGAAATCCAACAAGCTCAGATGGTAGACCAGCACTGCATCTCCATCATGGAGGACTTAAAGAAAGATATCAATAGTCAATACTACCAAAATGTTTACTCTCTACATGGTAACACCCTGCAGCTACACGGACACACCTATATACCAGAAGGTCCTCTGCGCTTAGAGATACTGAAGGAATACCATAACTCCCCCATGTCAGGATACCCTGGGCTTACCAAGACTCTCAAAGGGATTCAGAGAACCTACATGTGGCCTAGGGTCAAGCCAGAGATTGAAGGATACCTCAGTGGTTGCAAGACATGCAGACGCACCAAGCCTAAGCAAGGCAAGCCAGAAGGATTACTACAACCCCTCCAGATTGCAGAAGGCCCTTGGAAGTCAGTTTCTATGGACTACATTGTGGAGCTACCCAATTCAAAATGATTCAACACCATCCTTGTAATTGTCAATTGTTTCACCAAGATGGCTCATTTCATTCCAACAACAACCAAAGTAACAGCAAAGGAAACCATCACCCTATTCCAGAACCAAGTATTCATGAACCACAGACTTCCACAAGAAGTGGTCTCAGACAGAGGCCCATAATTCACCTCTAAGTTTTGGGCCCAAATCCTAAGGGACTTGGGAATAAAAAGATTGCTTTCTAATGCATACCACCCCCAGAGCAACAGACAGACCAAGAGAGTAAACCAGGTCCTTGAACAGTACTTACAATGCTACATTAACTCAGAACAGAACAATTGGGTAACCCACCTACCAATGGCCCAGTTTGCGTACAACAACCAAGACCACAGCTCCACTGGTATGTCCCCCTTCAAAGCCAACTACAGATTCAACCCCACATGGAATGCCCCCCCACAGAGGAAGCTGACAACCCCAAAAGACAAGACTGGGTTAGCAACATCCACACATGCCAAGAAGAATGCGCCAAGAACCTGAGAAGAGCAGTACAAGTATACAAAGATTTTGCTGAAAAGAAACAAAGCCCTGGTCCCCCAATCAAAGTAGGAGACCTTGTGTATCTCAGCGCTAAGAACATCAAGACCACTGCCCCTTGCGCTATCTTGAGCCCCCGTCAAACAGGTCCTTACAAAGTCTTACAACACATTGGCACCGTAGCATACCAACTAGAACTCCCCCCGGATGAAAGATTCACAACGTATTCCACTGCTCCCTGCTATCAAAAAAGAAAGGACCCTCTCTCCCACACCAGATAGTGAGAACAGCTCCCCCACCCATCAAAATAGGAAGCTTCACGGAATACAAGGTCAAAGCCATCCTAGGACACAAACTCTGATACCAAAAACCTCACTTCCTGGTCAAATGAAAAGGATAAACCCACAAAGAGAATACTTGGGAACCTGAGTCCAACCTGAAGAATGCCGCCATCTTACTAATGAAATATAAGTCTCGGAGTAAAGAGTTGTGCTCTGCAAGCTCAACTATGGTAGGGGATGATGTCAGGGCCCAGAGTTCCCTGGACAGTCAGCTGGCCTCTCTAGAGGTGACTAAACATGCAGCATGGAAACCCCCACAAAGCACTTCCCAGGGCAAAATACCCCCTTTCAACTAACAAATGGCCCAGGATTTGAGAGGCACACAATCCTCAAATCCCTGGCATCAAGCCTGTTAACAAATCTGGGCCATCTACCTATTGGGAAATGGCACATTGGGAACACAACCGTTTGATTGTGCAATTGAGCAATTGATCCATTGCGGGAGCTAAAAATAACTGTAGTGACTTGCCATGCTGCAAAATTCAAAAGGTTCATGTTATAACAGCCAATGAGAGCTCACCCTCTTGGCCAAGCGTGCAAATTCCAGGTAAAATTGCAAATCCACCTCAAAATGATGCCATCAGTTCTCTGATGGCACAAAAGGCCAAAGAATCATCAGTAAGTATAAGTAGTGAGGGAGAGAAGCCCTCCTCACTGTTGACATCTTAATAAAGCAAGTTTATGCCTAGAAATTATTATCTTATTGCAGGAATTGTCTATTTTTTCTCAAATTTAATTATTTTCTTTGCATCTATTTGTGAATCCACCATAATATACAAACTAGCCTATCCACATCCACCTGGTTATGCTCCTGCTGCCCTTGTTGAACCACCCTGCGCCCTTGGTCTGGAGTATTTCCATCCACACCATTTGGATTTGCCGCCAACCATGAAGGAGATTCCAACTACACCTCCTCTCCCAAATGCGCCGCTCACTCAGGACTTCAGCAAGCTAGGTTTTGTCTAAATCACCATATTGGGGCTGGCCAACCAAGTTGTGCCCCATACTGGGAGTTGGCGCCCCCTGGCCACTGCCCTCAACTACCTAGTACAAGTCATGCCTATTGTGTACATGGCCTTTCAGGCCCTGCCTGCCTCCCCTGTGGGAGCCCAACCGGACTCTGATATGGGCTGTGACAGTCATCAACTTGAATTCCAATGTAGGCCCTCCAACTGCTGAAATATTCTTGACAGCCAATCAGATGCCACAGAATCCCCCATCCCCATCCTGAATCACCTTAAGACTTTCCCCATCCACCTCTAGAAACTTGTTTCTAAATAGCTTATTTACACTTGAAATAAAGAAAGTTTTCCCAAAAATGATTGCTCATCTGGGGCTATTTGCCCCTGTTCTTGAGCGCCTAGCCTCTGTCCTAGTCAAGGTTGCTGTTGACTCCATGGTGACCCCTTGGCCCACACTCTACATGCTGGTTCCCGCAGATCCTTCTTCCAATTTCTTTCTGCAATTTATTTGTGCTATATCAATTTTCCTTGCCATCTTCTGCCGTACAACCCTTGGTGCAAAGATGCTCCAACTGTCCTCCTAATTTGGTCCCATGATACTCAAACAATTGACAATTTGTTTATTCTATCTACATTGCCTCTCTTTGAATAATGTTGCTTACTATTTTACTCTAACAGTTGCCCCCTTTCTGGGGCTATAGATGATGATATCATCTAGGTAGACTATGGTGTGTTTTATAATGTGTTCCTTGAATACTTCAACTATTAATGTCTTAAAAATACTGTGGGCGCTTGTCATACCAAATTTAAGAACAATATATTCAAATAACCAGTATTTGGTCCTGAATGCTGTCTTTGGGATGTCTTCAGGATTAAATTGAATTTGGGGATATCCTGCAGTTAGGTCAATCTTTGTCAATAATTGAGACCATTCTAAGGCATCAAAAATTCCTTCAATCAGAGGCAAGTGATACCTATTTTTAGTTGTGGCCTTGTTAAGAGCTCTATAATTAGTAACAAGGCACAAGCCTATGTATTTCTTAGCTACAAAGAAAACAGCTTCGCCAAAAATAAGATTTTGATGGTCTAGTGAGTTTTTTTCTAGAGCTTCATCTGGATATTCCTTTAGTTCATCATTCTCTTGCGGCATTAACCAGTAGATGGGTTGATTTTTAAGTATACTTCATTTTAGGTAATTTTTTTGTTGAATACCCCTGTCAGGTGATAATCCTGGCAAATTTTCTTGTTAGACAGAGGGGGATTCTTGGAAAAATTGTTGGTGTATGAGGTCCTTTTCTTGTGTGGCTTCCTTATTTTTGAAATGGATAATCTTGTATGGACAGTTGTTCTAGTCAATCTTGCTAGCATCCTTTTATTCCTCTATTTTTACAATTTTCACAAACACATGGTCTCTCATGAGAGTTTTAAAGTGTGTAGAGTAGACATGGCAGTGGACTTTGTCTCTCTTTATAGTGAGGGTGTAGCCTTCCCAGTAAATGTGAAATTTTGTCTTCCTCATCTAATCCAGCCTTAATACAATTGATTAGGAGCAACTTTTGGGGAAGCTACAAATATGGAATTAAGAAGAAGAGAAGTAAGTTTTATTGGATAATACTTTAGACTTATATAGCTTGCGCTGTGGTGGGGATCTAAGTCAGATCAAAGATAAGGATGATCATGTGCAGAATGGGTTCAAGTCAATGGATACTTGGGCAAGTCATATGATATTGGTTTGTTGCCTTTCTTGGTATGTAGAACGGTATATTGAATTGGCACCAAATCAGGCAATGACTGGATGTTAAGTGAGTTGGCGGTAGCCAGAATACTTGTACATCCAGATCCTTGACACACACACCCCTTAAGGGGTTACTCTGGAACATCAGGAGGGGGTTTTGTCTTGACAGATGCTGCCTGATGTTCCTGGAGTTGTTTGCTTGTGGGTACTAGCCATGTCAAGTGTTCCCCTTTGCTGAGGCAAAGGCGGGATCAGTGGTATTTCTTGATGACAGGTTCTTTGGCGCCTTGGAACTTAACTAGATAGGTGTTTCTGTCTGGTCGGTATCTGATGACTCTTCTTGGTCCCCTGTGTACTGAGTCTAGCTTCTTTCTGCTTCCAGCCAGGACCTGGATGGGGGAGTTGATGGGGGAGTGGTTCCTCTGTAGAGGTTACCCTTTGTGCTTTGAGTCTTTTCAGTTTCTGCTATTTTAGCTTTGAGGCGTATGTCTTGTAGAACTGGTACTTGTTCTACTGTGAGAGGTTTTCCGGGGGGATCTTTACATACAGTTGGTTATTGGGGGTAGCTATCTCTAGTTTGTATTCATAAATCAGCTCAAACAGTGAGTAGCCTTTCCCTTGGTTGGTGCGTGCCTGAGATACTAAGAATGCATGTTTCACGTATAGTGGCCATGTGTCTTTGGCTTTACCATCAATTGTTTTCTCAAGGGTTCTGATGAGGTTGCTGTTTAGGTGTTCAATTCTGCTGTTGGCCTGTGGCTTGTAGGGCAAGGTTGTAGAGTGTTTGATGTTTTTAGATTGTAAATTTTTGTTTACTACATGACCTGATAGCTCTGTGGCTTGCTATGTTATGATGTAGTCAGGAGTTCTGTAGTTGGTCATTATTGCCTTGTTGATGAAGCAATTTATTGTTTCTGCAGTGTGATTCTGTGTTATCCAACAGATGGGCCAGCGTGTAGCAAAGTCAATGGCTACAATTAGAAAGTGTTGTTTAGTTTTTGCTTCTGGGAAGGATCCAATCACGTCCAGTCCCCAAACCTTGAATGGTTCAGGGTTTTGTACTGTATTAACTGTTGGTTGTGAAGCCTTGGTGCTGGTGTATTTTTTGCACACTGTGCACTTTTTCAGGACGTCAAATATGTCTTGTTTAAGATTGGGCCACCATACTATCTCTTTTAATGTGAGATATAGATTTTTAGTCTTTGTGTGTCCTAGTAGACAGTAATGTCTTAGAATAGTGTTGACTCTTTGTGTAAGTGGGATGTAGGGAACATGTTTGTCTTTTATGATTCAGTATACAGTGCCATTTGATACACAGAAATTCTTTTAATTCCTTAATACAGTAGTTTTAGAAGCTATGGCAACAACCAAAAATACCTCAGATTTAAAAAAATGATTTCAGATTTTAACAAAATCCAACTCTCTGGTTACAAAATACACTCTGTTAACAGGGTTTATTGGTGTTGATGGGCAAAATGAGTCAACACAGCAACAAAGGGCTCACTCGCAAAGCAAAACCATTCAAAATACAATCCAAAATACATTGATTCACAAACAAAATGGTGTGAGTTGACTTTTGGTGTACATATGATTACTATGCAAATTGGTGACAAAATACACCCAAGCAAAGTGAGTCAAAAATCAAACCAGAAACAAAACAAAATAGCAACTCACTATGTAAACAAAATCACACACTCAGTGTGTGCAATGGATTGTAATCATGAATGATACCAAGGTATCTAAAATAAGACACAAGATCTGAAACATAAATTTTAAAAATATTGTATTGGGTGCTTAATTTGGCGTAAATATGGGAAGATGGGTGGAAATTATTTCAGGTATTCTAAAATGGGCGTTGTAAACCAGAAACAACTAATTAAGAAATAAAAAATCTATAATTGGGATATTGGGTGGGAAAAAATATTAATTAAATATCCATATTCAGACAAAAGCAAAAATTAAAATTAGGGAGTAACTTAATTGAAATTTATTTAATAATTTATTAAATTCTCAAAATGATAAGAACACAACAACAGAGTACCAATACACCAGTTGTGTGCCGCGGTTGTGGTTGCCCCTGTGGGTCAAAGAATAGAGTTAGTGCAACCCAAGTGCCTACTCAAGAAGGAGACGGGAGAGGAGAGTTTCATAGTGACACTGCACTGACACAACTGGTTCAAGGAGCACAAGATGCTAGGGTGTGGAGCATCAACCCTTGGGTCCCAAAGCTGACCCAGAAGCCCACCAAGGTCATCACTACAAAGAAAGTTAGAAACAAGGAGGTGAACTTACTTCATATGTGTTTGACATTGTGTATCAGCAAAAGTTGGTCCCGTCAGCCATGCTGGAGAAGGTGAAGCCTGTACTTGATACTAGCTACAAGCCTTACATCAGTGATGGCAATCAGGAAGAAGACAAGGAGCCTGAGTTCTTCATAACTGACAAGGGGCAGTTAGTGTTGAAGAAAGTTGCTGCGTTTTACACCAAGGTGCCCATGCCCTGTGTTGTGCCTAATGTCAACAAGTCAATCCCCACCTCTAAAAAGTCCGCTCAGAAGCGCATCCCTGACATCAAACACATCATCCTGCTTAAGCTAATGCGTGAATTGGGTGATTACAAGGCGGCCACGGCCCTTGTTGGAGTGGATCCCAAGTATGCCAGCAAGACCTTCAACAAGTTCATTGATACTGGCCAAGTCCTTGCCGTAGAGAAATCCTTGCGCATTTCCACTATGCTCACCAAGGAGCACAAATGGGCAATCCTTGAGTGGATTACCTGGGACTTCCATCTTAAACTAGCAAATATACAGGCAATGGTCAAGTCCACTTTTGGGTTGAGGCTTCCATTTCCTTTTACTACCATCTTCTAAAGAAGATGTGCTTTTCCTGGAAAAAGCTTGAGGTATCTCTATACAATTGGGATAGCTCAACCAACATTGAGACCCGGAAAAACTATGCAGAGGAGTGCACTGCCCTCAAAGCCAAGGGGACAGTCAATTTTTACTATATGACAAATCAGCATTTGCCTTGTCAATGCACAATGGGTATGGGTATGTCCCCAAAGGCTCAAATGAGGGGTAGCTTGGCGTGCTGCAGTCCATGCCACAGCCTATTCCATGGTGGCTCTCTTTGGTACAAAGGAGATAAAGCTGTATCAAATGATATTAGGTTCTCATAACATCTGTACCTTTCTATCATTTCTCTGATTGGTCCAGGAGCACCTGAGGCGCACAAGCCCAGGCTTCACCAACGTAATTGTGCTGGACAATGTTGGTCTTCATAAGTTGGCTGATATTCTCAAGGAATTCCCAATGATTGACACCAACAGCACAGTGGGCCCCCAGCAATTGGCCACAGCAAATTTGCGCTTTATCTTCCTCCCTGCTTATTTGCCATTCCTAAATCCAATCAATGAAGTCTTTGGGTGGCTCAAGCAAGTTGTAAAGCAAGGGAGCCCAACTGGGACCAAGGACCTCTTTAATTTGCTGCAGGCCGGAATCCACATCCTCCCAGCTGAGACTGTGGTCAAATTCTATGGCCACACTGATTCATTCATCCTGCGTACCTTGCCAAACAACCAATTAATTAAAGGCTTAGTGTGTCCAACTTTTTTATATTCTCTAATTTACTATTCAAGGTTTATTGATTATCATTTTATATTTAGATGGTTCCACGCCCCAATCACATTCAGAAGGACCATAAATATATGTAAGTAATTTATTTATTTTATTGTATATTATTTTAATATGCCATCTGAGGTAATCCCAAACGCTCAGTATTGGATTACACAAACACATTAATATCACTTTTGGCAAATAAATATAATAATCAAAAAAAGTTAAATGTAATATGTAAAAATCAGAAGTAAATTTTATTGAAATATATTATTATGCTTTTATTAAGACCTTCTCTGGGATATATTCTGCAAATCTTGTTTGCTAAAATAAGAATTAGAAAATTTTATTATAATAAAAATAATATAAATAGCAATGGAATTATTTAGAAGAGAGAATTGATTAAGAACGCCTGTAGTGAGTTATTCTGTATGTACCCACCCCGCAATGGAGGTGGCGCACAACCTCCACCGCCACACTGTGGACAGTGGATATATTTTTATTAAAAACTCCTACCTGGTGGTGAATGGGAGTAGGGTCAAGTGAAAATGGAGGAGCAGCTTCTCTGGCGGGGCTGCAAACCCGTAGATACTAGCCAGGACCAGGGCATCCTGGATGACGTGATCCACCAATTCATACCTGGGGGGACCTTCTTCCCGTTCAGGGAGAGCCTGGCCTTGTTGATTTCTAGAAGGACCCCGTCAAAATCCTCCACGCTGGCGCCCATTCCAAAGTAGAAGAGATACCCAAGGTAAACCACCAGATGAAGCCTTTGCCCAGCAAAGATTTCTGTAAAATTGCATAATTTATTGAAAACTGCACTGATCTTCTTATCATTATTGGTCTTTGCAAAGGTCAGCTACATGGCTGCAGGGACTCCCGTCTTGTTGGCACTCCAGGACAACCCAAAGTGGGCAAGGAGGATTTTTGTCTTCTTGACAGCTGTTGCATCTGCAACAGCCAATTTTCCCACCGCGTGCCCAAAGTTGTCCAGCAGGTAAGAGGTTGTGTGCTCCAAGGGGTATCAGAAGCAAGCAGCCATATGGGCCCGGCCCATCTCCAGTACATTCTTGAATGGGAGCGTCACCAGGACGTCCCAAACAAGCTCAATGAAGTTTACACAGTAAACTCTACTGAGGGATACCGGGTCCAGGCAGACCAGTTGGGCATCCTTGTAGGCAGTAACTGCCCACTTGAATGCCCCCTTGCCATGCCTCAACCCGGCCAATGCCTCCCGCAATATTGGAAAGGACCTGTGGATGCAGTCCTTCAGCTCCTGCAAGACAGGGGGGACAGATACAGCTTCTTGGCCACACAAGTGGCGTAGTTGGTGTAGAATGTGGCAGGGACAAAGGGGACCAGGACTTGGCAGAGTTCACTGTCTATGTTCTCTAAAAAACAGGTAAGTATTTAAATTTTTTTATTAATTTTATTTTTTTATGTTACCTTCATGTGTTTCTTCCTTGCCGGCCGCTTCAGCAGGCTTGGCCATTCTTGGCGCAAGCAGTTGTGCGGGCAATTATTTATCCTCTGTTATGGCACACTTGGCAGGTTTGAGATGTACATAAATCTCTGGGTTGTCAACCCAGACAGACGGTGCAGAAAGATTGTATGCCTTAAATTGCAGGCCCTCAACCACTGTCTTCTGGATGTTGAGAAGACACTTGATGGTCTTCTCAGGGGTTTCTGGTATTTTTGTCATTAGGGCCTTTGCGGACAACTTGTCAATTTTGTCCCCCGTAAGGACGGCAGCCTTGACTTTTGCCTTGACCTTGCAGTCAATGTCTTTGATTTTGGCAATTGCCAAGTTGAGATCCTTCAAAAGCTTCTCTAATTCTCTCATTGATTTTTTACTAACCTTTTCATATCTTTTTATAGATTTTGCCCCAATAAATCATTTATTATTTTGATACTATTGCCTCTTTGTTTATTCCTTTTTGTTTTCCCATTTACTACATTATCCCATCTTTTTACCCATTTTGTATATGTTTTACGCTCATCTCAGTATATGTTGTTTGCTTTGTGTTAGCATTGTTTCCTTGATTACCATATTATTTTTGGAGCTTTGCACAGCCCCTTGTGAAAATATTAACAGCAATTTGATGATCAGCTAAATTTGAATCAGAAAATTATATGTTAACTGTTTTTAGATAAAGTTGTTATTGATCCAAATTCAAAACCTTAATGATAAACTTTAAGACAATCAGGAGCCAAGTGATAAAGTGATTGTTGTGACATAAAGGGAAATTCAATAATTCTTTGGTGTATGTGCGCTAATTAATATGATTGGCTGGATGTTTTGCCATTGTATGCCATAGCCACTGTGGCAAGTTGTTGATGGACTAGTACTAACCCAGCAGCTAATTGGGCACTAGTCCATCAACAACTTGCCACAGTGGCAATGGCGTACAATGGCAAAACATCCAGCTAATCATATTAATTAATGTACATACACCAAATAATTATTGAATGACCATTTATGTCACAACAATCACTTTATCACTTGGCTCCTGATTATCTTAAAGTTTATCATCAAGGTTTTGAATTTGGATCAGTAACAACTTTATCTAAAAGCAGTTAACACATAATTTTCTAATTCAAATTTAGCTGATCACCAAATTGTTGTTAATATTTTCACAAGGGGCTGTGTCTGGGTACTAAAAATAACTGTGTTCTGGATCTAGATACAAACCTTAGTAAATATATGATTTTATAAAAATAAGCTAAATATAAAGAATAAAACCAACTATAAACAAAGAGAACATGAACAATTGAAATTCAAAATAAAGATAATATAAATAGAAAATGTTTGACAACAGGGGGTTTATTGGGGCGGGGAAGAGTGATGCATAGGAGGCAGAATAGCGCAGGAAGGAAGACGTAGAGGCGGTGCTGGTCTGGGGGGTCTGGGATTGGGTGAGTTGGGCTTGCTGGTGAAGGGTGTTGGTGGCAGGGGTGGAGGCAGGAGAATTTCACGTGATGGCTGACATATAATGCTTGTTGTATTCCTCATTGGTCATTGGCTTAATAGGCTGGTAGGTGGCAGTGGCCCAAGGTTGAAGGCGCTTGTCTTTCTGTGATTGGTTGCCATGTTCACATGAAAGACAGCTTGGGCAAACAAGTCAGCCATAATTTTGCAGCCAAAGAGAAAATTATGGTAGAGGACCCCAAGATAGAGGTTGTTGAAAGCCTGAGGGCGGCGCTCCTGTAGTGTATCTCTAATGTTAAAGAAGACAACATCAGAAAGATGGATGTCTGCGTGGCCAGCTAGGTACACAGAGGCCTGGTGCCTGCGTCGCTGGATGGCCTCAGGGCGGTGGAGCTACCCTCCATCTGGTGGCTCAAGAAAACCTGGTACTTGGAATTTGAGCCATCCCAGGAGTTGAGCAATCCACCAAGGATGTGGCTGTATGAGTACCCATCAACAAAATCAGGGTTTGTCTGATAGTAGATAAAACCCTTGGCTGAAACAGCCAGAAATGCACCAATGAAAGTCCCCTTCTTGACCTTCTTCTTTCTATTCTTGGCAGCAGCTTTTCCTTGCTCACCAAAATTGTCAAAAGCTATTGATAGCTTATAATACAAGACAAACATGACATCATCTGACAGACTAGTCAAGCATTAGACCAGGGTTGATTTGATGGCAGTGTCATACAGGGAATCCTCAGCACCATCCCATTGGTTGCCGGCAAAATAGATAAGAACCAGTATTGAAGCCACCTTCCCATACATCCAGAACTGCACCATGCACTCAGACACCCAAATGCCATGGTTTTCAAGTTGCTTCCGGACCTGGGTCAAGTGAAGCTTGGGATCCCAATGAAGGAGGTCAAGCATGATTGGGTATGCCTCAGATATTTGTGACTTGGGGGCCTTCTTGGGCTTCTTGGCTGTCCTGATCAGATTCCCCCTGTTCATCAAGGTTGTTGAATTCCTGCATTAAAGTAGCTTGGGTTAATTGCAACTGGGCGGCAATCTGTTCCCAGGGCAGATCCTGTAGATTCAGTGCCATAATTTCCTGAAGAATTTGTGCAGTGATGATTTGTTGTTTGGGGAACTGGGCCAGGAGAGTCAAAGCCTGATTGGCTGTAGGGGGGCAGGTTGACTGGTGGCAGGAAGTTGTTCCAAATCAAGGTTTCTATCCTGATTAATTGGTTGACAGGCAGCTTGTGTGGGGGGTGGATACAGGACAGGGGCAGAGCTAGACACTGTGTGACTACTGAACAAGTCAAAACCATAGGGGTCAGTGGTCAGGTACAGGTCAGCTTCTTTGTTACCCTACTCAAAGGCTTGGGTGTAAACAGGTGCCTCCACATTCTAAGCCTTGCTTCCATTGAAGCTGGCTTGGCTGCTTGTGCCATTGAAGATGTTGCTAGTAAAAACCATTGTAAAAAACCTAGGATAAAATCACTAAAAGTAGAAATTTTTAAATTTAATGATTTATTTTTATTTTAATCTTGAGCCCATATTTAAAAGGTTCTCAAAATCATTTCATAAAGATCAGGATCCATGTAAATGAATAAAATGCCTCTGTTTCTAAATTGAATAGCTGTTGATTGGCTGTTAAACTGTTAGATTTCCATTTTAGGCTGCTCATACTACACATCTTGTGTGAGTTCATTTTGTTTTGTGCTTGTGGAATCTTGCTTCTAGATTGCTCAAATTTTGTTTCATTTTAGTCCTTCTGTTGGTGCCTCATATGAATCCTGATTAGATTATATTATACTTTGGAACAACATCCATTCATCTCACTTGTTGTGCCAGTTTATTTTGTTTGTGGTTTGAACTAAACTGCTTGATGTTTGATATAATTTTTTATAATGGGCTAGTGAAATTTTGTTTTTTGTTTGACAGTTCATTTATTAACTGAAATTTTATAAATTAATTGAATCCTGAATCTTGCGCAACTTGAATTTTGTTCAAATCTGAAATCATTTTGTTTAATTCTGAAGTATTTTTGGTTAATACCATAGCTTTTAAAACCACTTTAATATATCATGGGTTAGTTGATGTGTGGAGAGGTTTTTCCCATTTGTCTTGTATTTAGTGTTATATAGATTAGGCCAGTCAGGGTCCAGGTGGTTGATATGATCTTCTCTTGGCTGACATAGCCTAGAGAGAGCATCAGATGTGACCAGCTCTGCCCCCTTTATACTATATTTCCAAATTGAGCTGTTCCAGAAGGGACATCCATTTGGCTTGTTGCCGTGCAAGTGCGTTCTGGGTTTTGAAATAGATTAGGGATTTATGGTCAGTTAGTACTTGGGAGTTTAAATGTCCTTCTAGATAAAATCTCCATTTCTAGCATGCATGATATATTGCTAGAAACTCCTTATTGTGTATTGGGTATCTCTGCTCAGTGTTGTTTAGTTTTCTACTTTTGTAGCATACTGGCAGGAAGTCTTGCTGCCCTGGCTGGCAGATGCGTAGTACTGCGCCAATGGCAGTGTTGCTGGCATCCAACTCAAGCTTGTAGCACCCATTGTTAGTAGGGTATTGCAAGATTGGTGCTTCAATCAAAGCTTGTGTTAATAGTTGGAAATTCTTGTCACATTCTGGTGTCCAAATGAATTTCTTTTTGGCATTACCCTTAGCTAAGTTATTTATTGGTGTGTATAGTTTCCTGCAGTCTTTGATGTATTTCCTTAGGTAAGCTATCATACCAAGAAAGCATCTAACTTGTTTAACAGAGGTGGGGCGTTGCATGTTGTTTATGGCTTTTATTTTATTGGTCTTCTTTGATGTCACTGTAAGATACAATGTGGCCTAAGAACAGGAGTTCCTTTTCCATAAATTTGCACTTACTAGGCTTGGTATAAAGTTTGTGCTTTGCAAGTCAATTGAGTGTCTTGCAGACAGATGTGAGGTGTTTCTTTTTGGTTTTTGAGAATATGGTGATGTTGTTGAAGTAGCATAATGTATTTGAAAGACTGTTCAGTGCTTGATCCATAATTTTGACAAACATTATGGGAGTTTTGGTCATCCCAAAGTTCATTACTCTACATTCAAAAGATCTAAATTGCTTGTGGAATGCAGTTTTTGGTATGTCTTTCTCTTTTACTTTGACTTGATTATAACCAGATGTGAGGTCAATCTTTGAGAAATATTTTGCTCCAGAGAGCCTTGCAAATAGATCTTATATGAGTGGAAAGGGGTATTTATTTTTTACTGTACTTGCATTTAGTGCTCTTCAGTCAGTAACTAGGCAAGAGCCTTCCTTTTTTTACAAAGAAAACTGCTGCCCCCACGGGGATTCAGATGGGAAAATGAATCCTTTAGCTAGGTTGTTCTCAATATGGGTCTTGAGGGTTTGGGTCTCCATGTGGGAGAGTCTGTAAGGGATGCAGGTTTAGGCATGGCCTTGCATAGGTTGATGCCATGTTTGACCTCCTGTTCAGGGAGTAACTCTGTGAGCTCTTCCTTAAATACATGAGTGTATTCATTTAGGAGTGCTGCAAGTTCTGGGCATTGGATCTTGGTTATTTGTATGTTATTGAATTTGGTGTATCTCTTTATGTGAAGGGTACTGTCTTTGTTTAGACGTTCTGGGTTGTCCTGATTTATGATTTGGAAAAATACTGTGTCTCTTAGGATGAGATCATTTGGTTCTTTGAGGATGTTGAAATTAACTCCATTGTGTTTGATGGTCATGGTTTTTGTTTTCCAACATACACTGGGGTTTACTCAGGTGAATCAGTCCATGCCTTCTACAATTCTGTAGTTTATGTTGAACATGAAAAGTCCTTTGATGGACGTTTGTATGCCTTGGAGGTAAAAAATGAAGGGAGTTATTTTTCCTTCAAATAGGACCTTTGATTTATCTGCCATTTTGGCATATTTGAAGTTGGATTTGACAACTGGTATCTTGTATTTATTACAAATGGTTTGGTAATCATGGTGTGTTGTGCACCAGAGTTGAATAAAATTTTATGTGTATGTGATTTGTAAGTACATGGGTAGACAAGAAGTTGTGAGCAATCTTTAATTTTTATGTTCATAAAAATGGAGGATTGTGGGACACGTGAGATGCAAGCAGCAAAGTTTGTGCCTTGGTACAGTTTCTTGTCAAGTGGGGGAAGACAAGGGCACTTAAGCCTGTTCCCCTTCCTCTTTCCCTTTTCCTCTGTTTTGAGACCTTTGAGATCAGAGAATGTGGGGTCAGATTCATAGCAGGTTGCTATTTCAGCATTGTTCACTTTGGCGGTGTCCTCTTTCTTGGGACATGAGCGGTTTGCGCTCTGGCTACAATTATCATTGTTAAAATTGGAGTTGTTGTTGCTATGGTTGGTGTTTTGGCGCTTGTTACCATTAGAGTTTTCTCTACCATTGCCGTTTGAGGAGCAGTTGCTGCTGCATGTAGCATGTTCCATGTTTGCGCATTTTCTGTGTGCTTGGCTTCTGCAATAAGCACAGGCATGGAGGTGTTGGCCTCTGGACAGATGAGGGCAGCAGCTGAGGGTTTCATTCTGTTGATGAATGAGGCTCTAGTGTTCACATTGTAAGCTTGTGCTGAGTTTTAGATCTTGTGGTGTATTTCCTCAAATTCATTGGCGTAAGCTGTGATAGTGGTCTTCTGAGGAAGATTGCTGAGTGTATTGCAATGTATTGGAGGGATTTGGTGACACAGAAGCTGTAAATGATATTGGATTTGAACTCTTCCCAGTTATTGAGCTGTTTGTCAGTTTTTGAGCAGACCCAAGTGGCAAACCAGTTAGCTGCAGCCTTGTACAGGCGCTTGCTGGCTTCCTAGACCCATTTTTTGTGGGAAATGCGGCTGGCGTGGAGTTTTGCGGCTGAGTGGACTAGCCAGTTGATGACGTTTTCTTTGTTTTTATCAAAGGAATTGTTGATACCAATGTACTTGGTGTTGGTAACTTTGCCTGTGATAGGCAGTTGTGTGTTTGTTTGTGGTTAGAGAGAGCAACTGTATTGAATATCTTGGTGCATGCTTTGGGCATGACCAGTCCTTCAAATATGCTGCATCCACTAGATATATCTTTGTCAATATTGTGGGTGCAGAAGTACATCTTCCAGGTCTCCTGGAATGTGACCTGGTTGAGTACATGAGCAAAGGTGGGCGGGTTTTGCTAGTCATTCTTTCATGGGTGTGGTAAAAAACTGTAGCTGCTACCAGTGATGAGGAGCAACTTGTGGAGAAGCTTCAAATATGGAATTAAGAAGAAAATTAAGCTTTATTGGATAATACTTTAGACCTATATAGCCTGTGCTATGGCAGGGATCTAAGTTGGATCAAAAATAAGGATGATCATATGCGGAATAGGTTTGAGTCACTAGATACTTGGACAAGTCATGTGATATTGGTTTGTTGCCTTTCTTGGTATGTAGAAAAGGATATTGAATTGACATCAAACCAGGCAATGACTGGATGTTAAGTGAGTTGGCGGTAGCCAGAATACCCATACATCCAGCTCCTTGATGCTATATTGTACTTAGGTATTGAAATAATGGGTCCACCAAAGATGGCTTAAACATTCCCTATCTGGGCCTAAAAGAGCTTAGCCTCTCTTTTGTCTGGGGAAATTCTGTTATCTTCTTAATTACCTGTTTTAAATTGCTTTTGGTTTTATTTAATTTCATGAGGGTGGCAAATTTCTTGTCAACAAGAGACTGGTCTGCTCCGGTGTCAAATAAAGCTATTCTTGGTATCTGCAAAAAGAAAAGATAAGTGCTAACTTACTTCTGGTTTGGGTGTCATACAGTATAGGATCACTGGAGGGTACTTGGATAATAGTGATTGAATCCACATCCTGGTCCATTTACAAGTATTGTAATATGGGAGAGGACAGCTTGCTTAAGCACTCCCTTGACCTTTCCTCTCTTCATGTGCAGTGTCAGTACTCATATGATTTTTTCAGGTGTTACAACTTACACTTTGAGTGTTAGGATTATTGGTTCAATTGGCTTGCTTATTAGGAAAAGTGCCCTTCTTTTTCAAAGGACTTTCCTTACATTTTTTGGTCATGTATAAGCTGTCAGATTTATGAAAATCCTGTTTCCCTTCCAAGAATCTTTCTTGAAGGTTGATAATCTGCTCATGTCAAACTGACATCTAATGTGGGTTGAAAGCTCATTTTAGAGATCAAGTAATGTTTCAGGACAGTAAAAATCCATGTCATTGGGGGCTCAATTGCAAATATCCTTATATGCAGCTACATACTTGTCAATAGATATGGTCATATTGAAAGTTATAAGCTCCTAAATCATCATCATGTTTTTATCCTTGAGAGAAAATTTTCTAGTTAGAATTTTTAAAAATATCCTAATTTTCACTCTAGTTGAGATTGTTCTCAAACCATTCACTTGTAAATTAGGAGGCTATTTATATGACCCAGAGGGAAAATTTAATTTCAAAGAGTCTTTTTGGTAACCTAATTATGTGTCAGGGATCCACTCATTTGAGAGCTTCTCCCTAATAGAATGGAGAAGAGCTCCCAAGTTGATTTGACTAGAGTGGTTCCTACTGGAATCCCTATCATCAACATATATAATAAGTAGCCTAGCAGTCTGAATCTTCCTAAAAAAGGAATGTTGTGAATAACGGCATTCACCATGTTTTGATTTTGCCTTTGGTGGGCCATTTCAAAGACAAATCTCTCACTTTTGCTTTTGACCCTCAAAATGAACTGGTTTCTGCATCAGGAAATATGATTGTTTGGTTTCCTGACTCTGTGCAACTCACTTGCTCCACTCATGCTTGTGGCAAGTGATCCTACCGTCCTGGTAGTGTTTTGTGGTATTCCTAACCACTATATAATCCATTTCCTATTTTACCAATAAAATTAAGTTCTATTCACAATTTTGTCTTTGTGTCTTCTGTACTTCCGTGCCTTTCTCTAGCCACGCCTAGTAGAGAATATTCATTCAGGGCTGCCAGATAAACACATTTGCCTTCCCTGTCATCTAACCAAGACTTAGTACAGATCCAATCCTAAGGTTAGGATTCCCTGTTGTGTATCTGTGCTGTGCCTCAGAACATGACAAAAATGGAGCTCACTACAGGGGCTGTAAGCCCCTTGGTTACCCCTTTCACATCTACGTTTTCAGGTCCCTTGCCTCCGCCTATTTGGGAGTTGACCTTGCCTGAAATTACCAGCCCTCCTATTGAGGAAGTCATCGCCAACCTGCCTATTGTCCCTACTGTAATGAACCTTGGGAATGGTCCCCGCCTAGCTCCTTACCCCATGGGTACCCCTGACTTAGATCAAGTCATGGCGGTAGCCCTTGGGATAGCTCAGGATGAGGCCATCCCTTGCCTTCAGCTACAGTTTAGCCGTGCCAAATACTATGAGTTAATTGTGGCCCCTCAGTTTCCACAACATCTCCTCTCAGCGGCTGGCTCCGCTGATCACCTGCTGTCATCCTTTGTACAGCCCGCCTTGGCCCACCACCAGATGGTGTTGGGACTCCACGTTCAAGAGATCTCGTCTCTACAAGCAGCTGTTACCCATCATTGGGACCAGTTTGCCGCCTACCAACAATGGATTCATTCCCTGTTCTCCCTGGTATCTGACAATCAGCGTGATTTGGTCATCTCTCAAACATGTTTAGTCAATTCTATTGAGCAAATGCGCCACTCCATCCCTGAGTACGTTAGGGAGCGGCTACATGAGTTTCACCAGTTAGAACAACCCTGGCGCACTCAAGTAGACTCCACCCTAAACGCCTATCTCTCCAATTTTGAGCGCCTAGTGCAACAGCTCAATGCATTCAGTGTCTATTCCTTTGAGCAATTGCAACAGGTAACTGACCTTGCCGCCCAAGGTCTAAATGAACTCAGTGCAGAATTTGATCACAAGAGAGCTACCACTGCTGCTGCTATAGCCAAATTTCAGAGTCAGGTGAATGAGCTGTCTACTCCCAAACCTGATGTTCCACCTTCTCCTCCTGCTGATGATCTGGTGAACAGAGAGCAGAGGATCTGGGAGGCCATCCAAGAATTACACGCTTCCACTTGTAGCCAAGGAAGTGCTACTGAAATGCCTCAACCTGACCCCCAGGTTCTTGTGCTGACTGCTCAGGTCGCGGAACTACAGCAAGAAGTTGCTTTTTTTTGTGAGGTAGTGACAGTTGCTGCTAGCCCACTTGGGGTTAACAAGGAAGATGGCTGTTGTCCTGGTTTGGCGGGGGCTTCTCAAATCCACTGTGCTAGGGAGTTGATTGCCCTAGCTAATGAGGTGGACCATTTGAGGCAAGATCAGATGGAGTTGGACAGAGACATAAAGGAGATGAGTGGGCTGATTGATTTGGTAAACAACAGATTTGCCCCTGCCTGTCAGTGGGGCCATCCCTTACTTTGCAGCTGGCTGAGCTCTCCACTGTTGTCACTACCCAAGGACAACACCTAGATGTTACTGAACAACAGACTACTCTAGCCAACACTATGGGTGCCAGAACTACCAAGACTCTGATGACCCTTGAAGAAAGTGTTTGACAACTATGGGCTAGACAACCCCCCTCCAAATCTGAAGCTGAGTTCTCCCCGCGCATAAATGTACTTGATAGCAGCAATGGTGCTCCAGCTCCCAAGGCACACTTCAAGCCTACTTTTAAGAAAGTCTTTGATCCCAAAACCTCAACTATTGCAGCTTTCTTAACTATTTATGAGACTGCCATGAGGCAAGCATCAGATGAGGTTAAGAAGGAACACATTCTAACCTGTCTATACCCGACCTGTCAAGAAGTAGTTGTGCCAGAGCTATCCACCATTGAGGCCTGGGAAGACATTAAACAGCTCCTGGTTGACAAGTTTGTGGTGATCTTAGCCTGGAGGTGAAAAAGGATGTCTTCATGCACATATCTTCAAGCCCAAAGAGATATTAGCTGAATTTGCAGACAGATTTTACATGGAGGGACAACAATTAATAACAAGCAGACAATTGACGGCGCATGAAGTGTATATGGCCTGCACCCAGGCCCTCAAGGTGAATCAACTCCTGTGTCTTCATTTCAAGGCCCACAAAGCTATGCTGTCCTCCATGAAGAGCATAAAGACACTTCTACAAGATATGCATCTTACCCATTCTGGGGCAGTTGTTTGGGAGAGTTGTGCCGCTTCCAACTCTGGATCTTCTTCTTGCGGCCCTTTTATTCTCACTATGAACTCACAAAATCCTCCTCAACATCAGGGTTGCCACAACTGCGGCCAGATAGGTCACCACTCTTGCGTTTGCACCAATCTGCAGGTTGAAGGAGCTGATCTCAAGGACCAGTCGGGAAAAGAACAGTCAACCTAGAGGCGGAGACACTCTCAGTTGACAATTCTTCCCAGTCTCCTTCTATACCTCTGCCCACTACTGACTCTGAGCCTGCTGATGATGAGGCTCCTCCTATCCTCCTTCTGTTCTATGACATTTCTGATGATTCTGATGTGGATGAATCTGATGTTGAAGACCCTGATGCATATGGGTATTCTGTTCTTGCCGTCCCAGAGACTATTGCAGTTCCCTACAAGCTACAATCTGGGAAGACTACAACTACCACCAAGCTCTTGTCTGAGGCCAAAGCAGTTGTATCCTGCCCCTATCTTACTCAGGCAAAACGGTCCCCTGTATTGGTGGAATCATCAGAGGAAGCTGCTGAGGTTGCAGACGCCGTTTTCAAGAATGTATCTGTCTCACTCCCTCTCCAAACCGTATATAAGGAGTTCCCAGGACTAAGATACATGATTGAGAAATGGGACAAGGAATTAGCTGAGGCGCAGGATATCTTGGCTGTTCTGCCACCCTTTGGACGCACCACCACCCGGTTAGAGATATCTATTCAGAAAGTAAAAATCAAAGCCGTCCTGGACACCGGATCTCCTGTCAATGTTGTTTCTTCTAAATTGGTGAAGAAACTTAAGCTGGCCCCCAATCTCAACTATCATCAATCCTATGGCACCACTGGTCTCTCCATGACTTGCGCCATTGGTGCTTACTCTGCCTTACCAATGCGGTTTGGTAAACTCCTGTTGGCTGCGCCAGCTGTTGTTCTAGAAAATGAGAGCTATGACTTTTTGGTTGGTACGCAGTTCCTTTGGGAATATAATGGGATCATCAACCTAAAGGATGGTTATCTTTCTATCCTAGGGTATGAAGTCCCTCTAATCTTTGAGGAGCCAATCAAAGTTCCTGGTAAACATTTGAAGAAATGTACTCTGGAGTACCCCACTGGGGGTTTCACCCTAAAATACCAAACCCATTCCACCAACATGAAGTGTCCTCTCATGGTTTGTCCTGCAACTGAGGGAATTCCTCTCATGGCCACGTCTGCTGTCACCATTCCTCCAGGCTCTCAGGCCATCATAGACTCCCAGATATCATATGAACTACCTGAACAGACTTTCTTAGAGCTGTACTCCCCTTCTTTGCTGGGGTGTAACAAGCCTTACCTTTGTCCTGGAATTCTGGACGTCTCCCACAAGGATCCCGTTCAACTACTAGTTGCCAACCTTACTGCGCTTCCTATGACCATATCCAGAGGACAGGTTGTTGGTTACAAAAAGTTGTTAAATGTCCCTGACGTCTTGTCCCTTCACCCTTTTGGAACGTTTCAAGACTTTAATCTACCCAAAAACGAGCCTCAAGTACTATCTCTGTTCACTGCCCAAGACTTCCCTCAGTTGTCCCCAGTACAACAGAAAGAGGTGCTTGATTTACTAGACCAGTTCTCAGACATTTTTGCTAAATATAGCACTAATTATGGGCTGGCCAAAGATGTGATTCATCAGATTGACACAGGAGATGCTCCTCCCTTTTGTGCCAAGCCATATTGCCGCAGCCAAGTGGAAGATGCACAGGTTTCTAAGGAGCTCAAACAACTGCTGGATGCTGGACTGCTAGCTCCCTCTCAAAGTCCCTGGGCTTCTCCTCTGCTCATCTTAAAGAAAAAGGATGGGGGCCATTGGATTGTGATGGAATATTGGAGGTTGAATTCTCTAACCAAGAAAGATTCCTATCCCTTAACAAACATTGATGACGCTCTTTGACGCCTTGGGGGTTCTAAGTTTTTCTTTGCCATGGATTTGGCGTCTGGTTACTGGCAAGTTGACCTCTCTCCTGAAGACCGTCATAAGGCTGTGCTCATCTCATCAGAAGGATTGTTTGAACCTACCTGCATGCTGCAAGAGCTCTTTAATGCCCTGGCAACTTTCCAGAGGGCCATGGATTCCATCCTGCGTGATTTGAAGTTGTTGTGTGTCTTAGTCTATCTAGATGATATAACAGTCTTCAGCGCAACTTTCACTGATCACCTAGCCTATCTTAAAGAGGTGTTCATAAAGATCCAGGAAGCTGGCCTCAAGCTAAAGCCCTCTAAGTGTGCTTTCTTCAAAGAACGCCTTGGATTCCTGGGCCATGAAGTAACCCAAACGGGGATTTGTCCAATGACCAAGAAGGTTGAAGCCATTGAAAAAATGCTTCTGCCCATCAACCTACAAGAAGTACAAGTCTTTCTGGGTATGATGGGTTACTATAGGCAATTCATTCCTGATTTTGCTGATACTAGCAAACCCCTGGTCCAACTGTTGTGTAATGTTCCTTTTGAATGGACTGCCAGCCAACAGCAGGCCTTGGAGACTCTAAAGCAGAAACTCGAAGAAGCGCCCATTTTAGTGTACCCCAATTACAATAAGGAGTTCATCTTGTACACTGATGCTAGTGACCTTGCTATTGGGGCTATCTTGACTCAGCTCAACAATGAAGGAGTGGACCACCCTGTAGCCTATACTTCCCGTGTGCTAAATAAGCATGAAAAGAATTATAGTGTTACAGAGAAGGAGTGCCTTGCTGTGCTGCATGCAGTCAAACAATTCTGCCACTACGTGTATGGTACCCATTTCACTGTTATCACTGACCACGCTTTGCTCAAATGGTTACAACAACTTAAGGAGCCTGAAGGACGCTTAGCCAGATGGGCCCTCTGCCTGCAAGGTTATGACTTCACTGTGCTCCATTGCCCCGGGATTCAACATCAGAACGCGGATGGGTTGTCTCAAATGCCCATCATTGCCCTACATCCTGCTGAGGCAGACCGCCTGTACAAGCTAATTGGCTACCCTTCTTCCTGGGAAAATGAGATAGAAGAGGTTTGACTTGCCCTGTCCAAATTGTCTGAAGACACCCTCATACGCAACAACCAACTCTTCAAGAAGGTGTGGGGTCAATACCTGCCATACGTGCGCCCCAGTCTTTGCCTCTCCTTGGTGTTGCAAGCCCATAAAGAGACTGGCCATGGAGGCATTGCCAAGACCTTTGACTGGCTTCAGAAGAATTACTTCTGGGAGAATCTTTGCCTGTTGATCCCAGATGTCATAGCTAGTTGCCATGACTGCCAACTCCAGAGGCCCTGAGCTGCTTCTCACAAATTCAAATTGGTTCCCCCTCAACACACTTTTCATACGGTTAGCATTGATGCTGTAGGCCCTCTCCCTCATTAACGCTCCGGATGTTGCTTTATCCTGATTGCCGTCAACCACTTCAGCAAGTGGGTAGAAGCTTGCCCTACTAAAGAAATTACTGCTAAGACTACTGCTGCTTTCCTGCTGCAGGATTTTTTCTACTGCCATGGCTGTCCTCAAGTTCTGTTATCAGACAACAGGACCAACTTCAATGCCAAACTTGTAACCTCTGTTGTTGAAGCTCTAGGAACTCACCAGTCTTTCCCTGCCCCCTATAATCCTTCCGCTAATGGGGCAGTTGAGCGTGTCAACTTGACACTAGTTTCTATCATGAGAAAACTCACCTACTCTGACGCTGCCAATTGGGATCTATAATTACATGCTGCACTCTTTGCCTATTGTCTGAGCAGGCATCAGATCACAGGGTACTCCCCCTTTGCCATGTTGTATGGGCGTGAAGCCACCACTCTGTTGCTCTTGGGGATTCCCCCTAATCTCCTCTGATAAGGCCATGAACCCTGACAACCACATCAAAGACTTAGTCAACCGCATCATTGATATACAGGCCACTGCCTACACTTCTGCATATAAAACTAAGGCGCTCAAGCTCTCTCCTGACAACGCTGGGCGCTCCCCCTTGCCTGAGTTTGATGTTGGTGACCATGTCCTGTACTACCAACACTGTGTGGGTGGGCACGCGCATAAGCTAGACTCCCTATGGATTGGTCCTTTAGAGGTGACTTTCAAACGAGGATCTGAGTACACTATAAAGCTCCTCTCCAGTGGTTGTACTTTTGCTTGTGTACATGCCAAGTTCCTCCGCAAGTATCACCCCCCTAAGGCCAATCTAGAGGGGGCAATGTTGTGAATAACAGTATTCACCATGTTTTAATATTGCCTTTGGTGAGCCATTTTGAAGACAAATCTCTCACTTTTGCTTTTGACCTTTGAAATGAACTGTTTTCTGCATCAGGAAATATGATTGTTTGGTTTCCTGACTCTGAGCAACTCACTTGCTCCACTCATACTTGTGGCAAGTGATCCTACAGTCCTGGTAGTGTTTTGTGGTATTCTCAACCACTATATATTCCATTTTCTTATTTTACCAATAAAATTAAGTTCTATTCACAATTTTGTTTTTGTGTCTTCTGTACTTCTGCACCTCTCTCTAGCCACGCCTAGTAGAGAATATTCATCCAGGGCTGCAAGGTAAACACATTTGCCTTCCCTGTCATCTAACCAAGACTTAGTACAAATCCAATCCTAAGGTTAAGATTCCCTGTTGTGTATCTGTGCCGCGCCTCAGAACACAACAAGGAAGTAAGGTGATTTACCAAGTAGTATATGCTGGTGTAGCCCAAGACAAACTATGGAGCCTTGAGTGGATAATAGGAGGGAACCAGGCAGTTTCAACATAAGGAGCATGACAGCGGTGTGGACCAAAAAACTACCAGATGAAATCCTCAGATTTGTCAGTTGGTGTGGGATCAGGAGTTTCAAAGTTCACATTAGCCCAGAAGTATCCTAGTAACAAACAAAAAACTCACACAAGGAGGAGGAATTTCATGTTGTTATACAGGATCACAATAGTCTACTAATCAGTTAGAAGATGAGAATATAGTTTTTTGTGGATGTTAAAAGAAAAGTAAAAAGTTGGAGCGATTTAATCAGGGAAAGGGATTCAGCTTAAATACTGAAGTGAAAGTGGGGGAGGAAATTTGTGTTTACCCTTAGGTCCTGCAAGTTCTGGTGGTGAAGTACGGCTTTACAGGTCTGCAGCAAGCTTCTGCCTGCAAAACAGGAAGAAGTAAGGCTTGAGTTTGCTTGCAGGATGCAGTTGGTTTCTTTTCCATGTGCTGGTAGGTTTGACTGTTCTGGATGACAAATAGTTACAAGGCTTGGTTTGGTTCTGTTGTTTAATAGGTTCTCTGGCTTGGATGGTAATGTACTGAATTTAATTGTGCATTTGATCAAATGCTGATTAGATAGATTTAAAGTCTGGACATTTTTGGAGCCATTAATTGTTAATTTAAATTCATTAACATTATTGCTGTTGTCTGGAGTTTCCTGGGTTTGATTTAAAATAGAATTTATATTAAATGTGTGACTTTTGCTTTTGCTTTGATCATAAACTGTATAGTGAAAATGTGTTTTTTTCAAATTTCAAACATATTTTGCTCAGTGTTAAATGATTGGATTTACAATCTGAATCCAATAAGAAATCTGTGTTTTTAAATGCTAAATGATTGTCACTTTTTCCAAGCAATTTAAATTCATAAAATCCCAGTTTTTGTGTGAAAGAAAATGATTTCATTACATAATGTGAATTTTCTTTACATATTTTGGATTCAGAGGATGGCATTCTCTCAGCAGAGTCTTTTAAATGTCCTAATCTCAGCATAACAGAGATTTTGTAATACTATAATAGGTTCATTGGGTATGAATGCTGCTGCAGGTTGGTTCAGGATTCTGTAAGTACTGAGTTAATTGAATTTTTCAATGGGAACAATAATAATACCAAAGGCAGCAAAACCATAGGGATGTCTGATCCCTCCTCATAGGCACTCCAGCTGATGAGGAGTATCATTTCTGGGCTATTTTTTAGTGTTAATTTTCTTGGGGTAAGTAGGTGTAGATAACCTACTTCTGATACCACTGTCAGTTATATACTTTTTTGGAACTATATAAAAAAATAAAGGGAAAATTTAAGAAGATAATAATACTTTGTTTTATATTAAATAAGGATTTTATTTAGTATCATACCAAGCCCCATAGTGTCTATGTACATAATGATAGTCATGGGGCCTGTACAAGTATTGTTCTGCTTAGGACTTGTAAGGTTTGATCTTGGTATTAGATGGGCAATTGATAAGAGAGCCACCAACTTAATGGTTAGTCAGGGAATCACTCAAGAAATTACTTTCCCAAGAGGGAGTAATCAAAGATGTTGCAATAAATGTATGCTTGATTATTTTTGTAATCAGGTACCTGGTTGGGTGTTAATTTTGTTGAGTAGAATTAATCTTCAAGTGAAATTATTTCACTTCTGTTCTGGACTGAACTGATTTTTAGGCTGATTTTTGTCTGTCTAAACAGGTATAAAGCCACTTTAATTTAAATTAATAAAAGATTATGATTTATATTTAATTGCATCCAACTAATAAAAAGTAAATCATGGTATTCTTTAAAAATTTTGATCAAATTAATCATTGTAAATATGGCATTGTTTTAGTTTTGAACATAATTTAGAATTAAAAAAGGAACTTGCAGTGATATAAAGCTTTAAGATGAAAATAAGTATGATATTAATAGAGGTATAATAAAAGTTAAAATAATAAAAACATAACACTTAATATAATAGTTACTTTAATTTTTAAGCTAATTTATTTAAATTTTAATATAATCTTTAAGATTTCAATATATATATGAAAATATATTTAATTATGAAGTAAGTCATTTTAGCTTTGATTCCTCAAAGTATTTTTATTAAAGGACAATAGTTTCATTCTATCCCACTTTGATTTAAAAATTCTCTTACATGTGAAAGTACAAAGAATTTTAGCTGGTATGGATTTGTATAAAATTTATTATAAAAAAGAATAGGATGATATTTTGCCAGTTTTTCACTTATCACTTTTGTATAGATATAAAATTCTTTAAAATTAATCTTTTTTTCAATAAAGTAACCCATTAAATATTCTTTCACTATTTCAGATACATTAAAAATAACCTCATCCAGAAAATTCTCTTTTATGAATTCATAATGGGGAAAAAAGATAACATTTTCTTTGTTAAAGTCATTTTTAGGCATTTATTATTTTTAACTTCAGTTTTATCTTTATAAATGATAAAAGATTCAACTGAATTCTTTACATATACTATTTTAATAAATGTAGATTTTTCTTTAAACATCACAACAATGTTTAAGGCTTTATAAAAATAAAGATATCTTTAGATAAATTTTAAGCCTTTTATTTTATTTTCAGTTATATCAAAGCTGCTAAAGTGTTATAAGAGCACCTATAAAATTTTCATAAATTTACAACCAAAATACATATGAAGCAGGCTACACATTAATAAATACATTGCAAAAAGAGAAATAATATCTATTTGAATCAAATTTTTAATAAAAGTGAATTAAGATGTATTGTTTTTAAGTAGTCAATTTAAACCACCCAAAATCTACATTATTCTATTACATATGCCAAATCTCATCTTCTTAAAAAATAAATTAATTTTTACCTAAAAACATTAAATTAATCTTTTTAAAACTCAGTGACAAACCTATATTTTCATTAAAAAGAGAAAGCTGCTCGAAATAGCTTTTTTCTTATAATATGTAATTTTAATGAATTTACAAACTCGAATGAGATAAATCAAAAAACCAAAATTAAAATCATATTAGTTGAAATTTTGTCACTTAATTACTTATATATAATATAAATCAACTTTAATTAAGTCCTACTACTGAGTGTTTTTAAAAAAATATTTGACTTCTTGAAGTAATTAAAAATAAATTATGTTGTATTTTCTCAGAAATGAAGTTTAATATTTTTCAGTTCACATATTCATTTAAAAAGCATACAAACTTAAATATTTAAATTATTAGACTCAACACAAAAGTTGTATTTATTGCTAATATATGTCTTGGATTTTTTAAAAAACTATATAATGCTTAATTTAATAGCCCTCACATCACTATTTTTTGAACCAATACGTGTTTCATTGTTTTCAAAGAAAAGCAATCTAGTTAAAAAGGAATTTATAGCTTTTATTTTAATTTAAATTTGATTATTAGTCTTTTTAATTCATAGCCTGAATTTATATCAAAAATTGTTTTTATTAGAAAGAAAAAATATAATGCTTTAAAAAGTTCATATGGACCAAACTATTTATTTAATTAATAGTACTATAGTTTTCAAACCTGTTGAGATAAACAAATATTAGTCAATTTAGAACACACAGGTTCAGTCACACAACAAATTTAAACTTGTTAGATCCAAATAGAAGCTAATTACATGGAAAATGTACACTGTTTGGTAAAAATACCAGACACACAACAATCTATGCAAACTGGGAACAAATGTATTATGATTCAACAAAAAATGTACCAAGCACTAGAAAAAATGAGTTTCAGTCACAGAAAAAGCTACTATTTTTTTAAGAACACACCAGACTCAGTCACAAAAGTTAAAGATTCAATCCAACAAAAATCCTCAATAGCAACTGAAACAGACAACAAAAATATCAAATATCAAAGCAAATCAGTGAATCTATAATACTGTTACCAGTTCATCCTAATTAAGATATACAATCTAGAACATAAAAAAGAAATAAATAATCTGAGTGTCTGTTTTAATATTAAAATTATAAAAAAATAAAATTTATCAAAAAAACAATTAACAGTGCACATTTACAACCAAAAATAATTAATATAGAAATTTTAAAGCCTTATGTGGAATAAACAGTAGTGACTACAAGCTTTTATACTATTATATACTGACAGATAAAAATTATAATAAATATATTGTATAGATAAACTGATTTTAATTTAATTTTATTTTTATACCAAAATGAATGCATCACAACAGCAAGCAATGATCAAGAGGAGTACACCGCAGACGTGGATACCCTTGTGGGTAAAAAAATTGAGTTAGTGGAACACAAGTGCCAACTAAAGGAGGAGACAGGAGAGGAGGAAATAATAGTAAGGTTGCATTAATACAACCAGCTCAAGTTGCACAGGGCGTAGTGACGGAGAGCATAAATCCAAGGGTCCCAAAGCTGACCCAAAAATTCACTAAGGTCACCACCAGCAAAACAGTAAATGATGTCTCTACCAAGAGGGTGTCCTTTGTATATGAATTTCAGAGACCCAGTCTTAGGCGGCTGGTCCATCATTTTCAGGGATCACACGGGCTGAGGGGTTTTTGGGCAGAGCCCACCAAAAGATTGGAGCTAACTTAAAGAGGTATGAGAAGGACTTCCCCACCCAGGACCGCAGACTGACAACCATAATTATAGTGTCAATCACCCCAGAGAGGGTGATATACACAATTCCAAACAGCTTATTTGCGTGGTCCAGGGAAGTTCAGGTGCAGACGCAGGTATTTGATTCAGGGTAATTAGAGGTTCCATATACAGTTGATATGCAGACAGCAAGTTGTACTTGTCTTTGAATAGGCAGGGTTTTGTGTGATGCCAAGGGTTCTTTTCTGTTGTATCTTACTTGCAAATTTAACCAGGCTAGGGGATCTTGTTCAAGTATATTCTCAAGGGTAAATTCCTTGTATTTGGGCTTCAAGGGGTATTACGTAAAGCAAACAGGACCAAAGGGAGCACCAGATGGACAATAAACTGTGGGCAAGGGTGTGAGGTCCAGAAAATCTTGAGCTAAACTAATAAATGGCAAGAATAAAATAGGGTAATAAATTGGTAAACCAAAGTCTTATAACCTTTTATTTAAAAACTAGGTGGTTGCCCTGTCCAAGGACAGAATTAAAGTTGAATTTAATAAATCAGTTAAATATATTTTATTGTATTTTTAGGCTCAGATTACTTATCACATGTTTGATTAAACTTTTATTTAATTGCTTTGTTAAAAGATAATTTCAATTATATTTATTTAAAATTAAAATCAAAATTGTATATTCAAAGTATAAATAAAAACTAAACCTAAATAAGTATAGTATCACTATTAAGTTTAGTAAGGATAAACCAATTATTTTAAAATTTAGTATTTGATTTTTAATCCCTTCAACATTTAGAGCTGATCTGCAGCTTTAAGATAAGCTATTGGACATCAAAATTAGCTTAGTATTCACTGAGATGCTTTGATTTTAGTTTTTGTAGTGTGTATTAAAAGTAAATTTAGATAATATCAAATCAAGTCCGAGCCTTTGATTATGAAGTGAACCCGATTCCAGCGCTTAACTATATATCTCAGCATCTAGAGCAGCTAGAGCTATCATGCTTGGTACCATTTTGATCATAATCATCTGAAAAATTGATCTACGTCTTCTAACTTTGATGAAAATCATTACATTGAAATATAATTTTATCATAGCCAGTTTACTCCACTGATGTTCTTTTGGGATGAAGCTGTATAAAGCAAGGTTTACTCTGAAACAATATGTAGCCACTTGGAGCAGCTGATGCATCCAAGTGGAATATTCTATTATTTCACTTTGGAATAGATAGATTCGAAGTTTCCAAGCCAACCATCCTGTACTTAAACTAAAATTTATGTATCTTTTTCAATTAAAAATATTTCAAACTGATCAAGCTCTCTTTTCATTGGTCAATTCAATCATCAGCAGAGTTTAAACATCCAATATATAAAAGGATCTTAAACAATTGCTGTTTCCTTTCTAATTTTAATCCACCCATTCTATAGTTGGGTAATCTATACAAATAAGCCACTTTGATATGGTTGAATGGGGCTAGCCACTAATTTAAAATTCAAGTAATCAAATAAAAATTCATTAAAGTTTAAGTGGCTTATATTTCAGTTCAACATGATTTAGACCACACTTTACTGAATTCAATATGTGTAATTTCAAAGATGCATGTAAGGGATTGAATATAAAGATGAGCCAAATTGAGCTTTTGGCTTAACATTCAACTTTTAAAATCAAATTTAAGTAAAAACCAATTCAGTCAAATCCCTTACAGCTTGAGCCCACTTGAGATGATATTACAGACAGACAGACAGACTCACTTATATATATTCATGGTAATAAAGTCTTAGTGTGGGGTCTATGGGTCTATATAATACTCTGCCGCCAAACTTTAAATTTTCCAACTGGGGTTCATCATAGGGCTGGGAAATATGAGGTCAGGTGGCCAGGGCATCTGGGTTTAGAAGCAGCAAAATGGCTCTGCTGCTGGGCGTTTGCTTATTAGTCACAGCTTCAGAATAAGTCACTCAATTTTTCTATTTTCAATGTGTAATCATAGGAGCAGTCTTCTGACCTGTGTTTTCTTCTGGGGATGGCTCTTGATTGGACACTAGGGTAGACTTCAAGCTCATGGAGCTAATGGTATGGATTTCTTTGCCTCCATTAGGCAGTTTGATTGATCTTTTGTTTTGTGCTGCTGTTTCCAATGTTTGACTGACATTATAATCTAGATTATCTTGATTGGTCTCAGCTTTAAGGGGCTTGATCCCAAGAAAATGCAGGCCTCCAGCCCATTGGTCCTCAGGGCTGGAGGCCTGCAGGGAATCAGGGCCAGGGTTTGAATCCTGCCCTTGGGCCTGGGTTTCAAAGGGAAGAAAATTGACAATCCTGACAATGACCTTGTATACCGCTGTGATGGTGTTTCAGCTACTATACAGGAGAAGGTTAACCCTGTTCTTGACACTAGATACAAGCCTTATATGAGTGATGGCAAAGGGAAAGATGATGATGACAAGTCACAGTATTTCCAAACCACAAAAGGGCAGAAGGTACTGAAAAAAGTTGCTGTGTTCTACAGTCAAGTGCCTATGCCCTGTGTTGTAGCTGAGCCCATGGAGTACTTCCCAATGCCAAAAAGACAGAATACCATGTCATCTCCAACACCACCAACAAGAATTTTATCAGGCTTGTCAAGGATATGTGGGACTACAAGAAGTCCACAGCAATTGTTGGTATTTTGGCAATATCTGCCTACAGGCTCTATAGTATGTACCTGCAAATGAGTGCTGTTCTCCTTTTGAAGAAATCTGAACGCAAACCAATCCTATTTGTTAAGGAACAAAAATGGGCCATCTACAAATGGATCAACCAAAACTGTCATCTTGAACTTGAAAATATTCAATCAATGTTTGAGTCCACTTTTGGAATTGAGGCTTTAGTTTCCACCTGCTATTGCTCAGTGAAGAGTTTAAGATTCTCATTGAATAAACTCTGGGGTTTCCCTACAATCAGAACAGCCCAATCAACATCAATTATTGTCAAAAATATGCCAAGACATTCACTGCTCTCAAGGAGAAGGACACAGTAAAGTTTTAATACATCAAAAATTTGTTCTTTTGTGTTGTTTCTGCACAATGGCTATGGCTATGTACCTAAAGGTGAAAAGGATGTCATAACTTGTTTGTGGCTATGAGTTCTGTTGAATACTCTATGTTAGCTCTTCTTGGTCCCTTGAATTTGAGCTCTATCAAATGATTAAGAGCTTGCACAACAGCAGGAAATTTCTTAGATTTCTCCAATTGGTTTGAGAGCACCTCTGAGTCAATAGTTTGGGCTTGACTAATGTTATTATATTGGATAATGTTGGGCTCCACAAGGTGACATATATTCTAAATGAGTTTTCAATTATTGTGCCTGGTAAAGAAATTGGCTCTCAGCAATTAGCTACAGCACCTTTACACCTCTTATTCCTTCCTGTCTATTCCCCATTCCTTAATTCAATCAAGGAGTTCTTTGGGTGGCTCAAGCAAGTTGTCAAGAAGGGGACACTATCTGGGCCAGATGATTTTTCAATTTGCTGCAGGTTGGTATCCATACCCTCCCAGCTGATACTGTGGCCAAATTCTATGTCCACACTGATTTGTTTCCCCCTGTGTCTCTCTCTAAGCAGCCAATCAATTAAAGGATTAACAACTCTAAATAATTTTTTATATTTTGTTTTTTAATATTTGTTTTTATTTATTTTAATTTGTATTGACATACTTTCTGTAATTCCAATTAATATACTGCCAGGTATAATAAAATTAACAAAGCCAAATGAATAAATGAATGTAGAAAAACGGTAATTTTAAATATGTATTTATCTGTTGTAGATAAATGGTTTAAATAGGTTAGTTTTTAAAGTAGACATATATAGAGGATTAAAACTTTTAATTTGATTTAATGAGCTTTATTGGGGATGTGATTGGTGAAATTCCAGGATTTGTTTTTGAAATAAACTAGAAATTTCTATTTCCAAAGCATATATTGACATGGCTCCTGTACTATACAGTAGTCCTAAAAGCTATGGCAACAAGCAAAAATACTTCATATTTAATCAAAATGATTTCAGATTTAAGCAAACCCCAAGTCAGACAAGATTCAGGAATCAGATAATTTAAATATTTTTTATGAACAGACAAATTTTCAAACAATAAACAAAATATCACTAACACATTCTACAAAGTTGTAACAAACATCAAGCAGTGTAGTTCAAACCACAAACAAAATGAACTGACACAGCAAGTGTGATGGATGCTGTTCCAGAATATAATATAATCCAATCAGGATTCATATGAGGCACCAACAGAAGGACTAAAATGAAACAAATTTTTTGCAATCTATAAATGAGATTCCACAAGCACAAAAAATGAAGTTGACAAGATGTGTAGTATGAGCAGACTAAAATAGAAAGCAAGAGTTTAACAGCCATTCAACAGCTATCTAATTTGGGAACAGAGCCATTTTATTCATTTTCATGGCTCCTGATTTGTGTAAAATGGTTTTGAGAACTTTCCAAATACTGTAAATTCAGAACCTAAGCATAAAAATGCAGGATTTTCAAATCCTTGTTCCGGATTTCAAACCACTTTTGCGGGCAACTCAGCTAAGTGAAAATTAAAATATTGAATAAAATCAACTATTTGATTTGACTTTTTTTGACTTATTTAAATTGGCAAATTTTGAATCCCTTGAGCAGATAACTCAACTAACTAAAGACAAAACATCAGCAAACAAATACAGGATACATGAATCAGAAATGCAGGATTCTAATGTACAGTTTGAGATTTTCCTGTGTTTCTAACAAATCATAGACAACATGGAAAAATTAACAAATCTGAAAGTGTGGGACTGTCAAATCCAAGAACCAAATTTCAAATCAAAAATGAGGGGATTTGAAATAAATATAATTTATGAGTGTATCAAACAGGAAGTCAAAGGATCTAGAGTGGATTTTTGCTAATTCTTTTATAAATCATAGGCATTCTCAAAAGTCACCCTATTCCATTTTAGGACGGCTGAAATTTAGATGCTTGATTACAGTAGATTTCATAAAATGCTAATAATAAAATAGAATTATATATTAAAATCTATTTTTACTAAGTTGCATTTTCCTTGATGTGTTGATAGTTCATTTGCTTTAGATAAGGTGTCTTCATTTAATTGAATAGTTTTACCTCCAGTTGCCTTGGCAATAGGAAATCAATTTGCCTCTGCAAGACTACAGCTGTGTCTTGCAGAGGCAAATTGATTTCCTATTGCCAAGGCAACTGGAGGTGGAACTATCCAATTAAATGAAGGTACATTATCTACAGCAAATGAACTATCAACACACCAAGGATAATTCAAATTTTTCAAAAATAGAAAGTAATATAATTCTATTTTATTATTAGTGTTTTCTGAAATCTACTGTAATCAAGCATCCTTAATAGCAATCCATTATCACATAGTGTAGTAATCCAGTGATGTTTTACTTTGAAGTTTTTTCTTTCCCACCTCTCCTTCTTCCTTGAAGCTTTTAAAGAATTTCCGCATCATCAAAAGGGTGGCTCATATATCATTATATGGGCTTGTGGTTGCAATATTAGTGATTTAGAGTGCAGAATATTGCATCATTTCCAGTTTAGCCAATTTTACATTTCACTTAGTTTTATGTTTAAACATGGTGTTTTTGATTGAATTTTTCATTTGATTTTATCCAGAGTGGAGCTTCTTGATTTGGACTAATTTTTTCTAGTTTCTGTACTGTACATTAAATTTGGATTCCAGTTCCCGCAATTAATATTTGAGTTTACTAGTGGCATTCAAAAGCAATTTGAAATTTGGTTCTTGGATATGACAATCCCACAAATCTAAAAAACATAGTAAACTTAATGAAACTGGTTGATGGATTTGAACGCTTCAAATCTGATTCCAGTTAATTCATTTTGTCTGTTTGAAATATGCAGTTCAACTTGAAATTTGCAAAGTGTCTATGGGTTCCTGCATTTTTAAAAATTCAAATAAAAATACAAAGAATTCAATTTAATTATAAAAGCCATCCCACAAAAGTGATTTGAAATTTGGACCAAGGATTTGACAATCCTGCATTTTTACCTTTAGGTTCTGAATGTACAGTATGGCCTTGAGATTACAATAAAAATAAATCATAAAATCTTAAGCCTCTACTTTTAGTGAGTTTATCCTAGGTTTTTTTACAGTGGTTTTCAATGACAACAACATTTTTGACAGCGCCAGAAAACAAGATAGCCTCAGCCAAGGAAGCTTCTGTGGAGTTGAGGCTCAGAACGTGGAGGCACCTATTTACACCCAGCTCTTTGATGTGGGTAAAGAGGATGCTGGCCTGTACTTGACCCATAACCCCTATGGCTTTGAATTGTTCGAGAGTCACTTAGCATCTAGCTCTTCCCCTGCCCCCTAAAAAGCTACCAACCAACCAGCCAATCAGAATTTCAACCCTGGTTTGGAACAACTGCCCACCACCAACCAATCTTCCCTCCTACAGCCAATCAGGCTTCAGCTCTTGCAGCCCAACACACCAAACACAGAATAACCAATACCCAAATTCTCCAAGGAATTTTGGCACAGAACCTGTGAGGTCTGACATGGGACCAAATTGCTGACAAATATTTAATTTACCCAAGCCACTATCATGAAAGAATTCAATAACTTAATGATATAAGGGAAACCTGATTGGGACAGCCAAGAAGCCAAAGAAGGCCCCAGAGTCCCAGATCAATGAGGCATACTCAATAATGCTTGACCTCCTGAAGCAGGACCCCAAGCTTCCCCTCACCCAGGTCTAGGAAGCAACTTGTGCACCATGACATTTGGGTGTCTGAGCGCATGGTGCAGCTCTGGATGCACAGGAAAATGGCTTCAATCAGGATAATGATCAACGGCAACAGGGAACAATGAGATGGAAGTGAAGATTCCCCATAAAATTCTGTCATTGAGTCCACCCTTGTCCAATGCTTGACAAGTATTATCAGAAGACGTCATGTCCATCTCCTATTACAAATTTTCCATTGCTTTTGATAAGTTTGGTGGTCAAGGAAAAGCTGCCACCAAGAATGGAAGGAAGAAGGTCAAGAGGAGATGCTCATTAGTGCATTCCTGGCTGTTTTGGCCAAGGGTTTTGTCTACTATCAGACAAACCCAGATTACACCAATGGAAAAAGTACAGCAATATACTTGATGGATTACTTGACTCCTGGGAGGGCTCAAATTCCACGCTACTGGGCTTTCTTGAGCCACCAGATAGAGGGTAGCCCCACCGCCCTTGAGGCCATCCAAGCAACACAGGCACTCAGGCCTCAGTGTACCCAGCTGGCCACGCAGACATCCATCTGGGTGATGTTAGTCTTCTTCAATATTAGAGATACAGTACAGGAGTGCCGCCCTCAGGCTTTCAACAACCATCTATCTTGGGGTCCTTGACCACGATTCTCTCTTTGGTCACCAGACTGGTGGCTGACTTGTTTGCCCAAATGGTCTTCATGTAAACATGGGTAACCAATCACAGAAGGACAAGCGCCTCCCACCACTGTGCCACTGCCACCTACCAGCCCATCCAGCCAATGACAGACAAGGAATACACCAAGTTGTATATGGCAGCCATCACGCAAAATCCTCCTTGCCTCCACCCCTGCCACCAACACCCCTCACCTGCAAGCCCAACCCACCCAATCCCAGACCCCCCAGGCCAGCACTTCCTCTACGTCTTCCTTCCTGCACTATTCTGCCTCATAGGAATCACTCTTTCTGACCCAAATAAACCCTCTGTTGCCAAAAATTTTGTATCTACATTATTTTTATTTTGAATTTCAATTGTTTATTTTCTCTTTTTTTATAGTTGGTTTTATTCTTTATATTCAGCTTATTTTTATAAAATCATATGTTTACTATGCTGTTTATATAGATCCAGAACACAGTTATTTTTAGCACTTTAAACAGCCCCTTGTGAAAATATTAACAACAATTTGGTGATCAGCTAAATTTAATTTAAAAATTATAAGCTTGTTGTGTTTATAGAAAGTTGTTGCTGATCTGAATTCAAAACCTTAATGATAAACTTTAAGCTAATCAGGAGCCAATTGAGAAAGTGATTGTTGTGACATAAAGGATTATTCAATAATTATTTGGTGATGTGCGCTAATTAATATGATTGGCTGGTTGTTTTGCCACTGTGCGCCATTGCCGCTGTGGCAAGTTGTTGATGGACTAGTGCTAACTCAGCAGCTGATTGGGCACTAGTCCATCAACAACTTGCCACAGCAGCAATAGAGAACAATAGCAAAAAGTCCAGCCAATCATATCAATTAGCTCACACCACCAAAGAATTATTGAATGACCCTTTATGTAACAACAATCGCTTTCTCACTTGACCCCTGATTGGATTAAAGTTTATAATTAAGGTTTTGAATTTGGATCAGCAATAAATTTATCTAAACACAATAAACTTATAATTTTCTAATTTAAATTTAGCTGATCACTAAATTGTTGTTAATATTTTAATAAGAGGCTGTGTTTAGGTGCTAAAAATAATATGGCAATTAAGGAAACAATGCCAACACAAAGCAAACAACACATATTGAGGTAAGCGTAAACCATATAACAATGGGTAAAAAGATGGGATATTGTAGAGAATGGGAAAATAAGCAGGGATAAACAAAAAGGCAATAATATCATAATAACACAGAGTTTATTGAGGTAGAAGCTATAAAACCATATTAAAAGGTTAGTAAAAAATCGATGAGAGAATTGGAGAAATTATTGAAGGACCTTGATCATGCAATTGCAAAGATCAAGTAGATTGTTTGAAAAGTCAAGGAAAATTTAAAGTCTGACATCCTCACAGGGGACAAAATTGAAAAGGTTTCCTCAAAGGCGCTCATGACCAAGATGCCTGACACATCATAGAAGACCATTGATCATGCTCTAAACGTTCAAAAGATTGTGTTTGAGGGCTGCAACTTAAGACTTACAATTTTCTGTGCTGCCTGTCTGGATTGACAACCCAGAGATGTATGAAAATTTTAAACCTTCCAAGCGCACCAGAACAGAGAATACTGAATTGCTGATGCAACTGCTTGCGCCAAGGATGGCTAAACCTACCAAAGCTGCCAGCAAGGAGGACATCAAAGAAGGTAATCTAAAAATAAAGAAAATAATAATGATTCTTAAAGTCTTACCCTTTTTTTAGAAATAATTGATGGCCTAATACACCAGGTCCTGGTCCCCTTTGTCCCTGCCATGTTTTACACCAACTACTTCAATCATGTGACAAGGCAGTTGGCATTGGCTCCTCCCTTTGTGTGCAAGCTTGAGGACCAAATAAATGGTTCCTTCCTAATGTTTTAGGACACATCCTGGGGCTAACACATGGTGAAGGGGCATCCAAGTAGGAAGTTACTGCCTAAAAAGATGCCCAATTGCTCCACCTTGACCCAGTGGTCCTCAGTGGAGTTTACTTAGTAAACTTCATTGAGCTTGTTTTGGACGTCTTGGAGAGGCTCCCATTCAAGAATATACTGGGATGGGCTGGGCCCATGTGGCTGCTTGCTTCTGCTTTTCAATGAAGCACACCATCTCTTACCTCCTGGAGAGCTTTAGGCATGTGGGGTTGAGATTGGCTATTGCAAATGTAACAGCTGCAAAAAAGACTAAAATAATCCTGGCATACTTCAGGCTGGCTTGGAGTGCCAACAAGGCGGGGCTCCCTCAGGCCATGGAGCTCATATTTGCCAAGACCAAACACGCAAAGAAAATTAGTGTTATGTATAATAAACTCTGTGAGTTTACAGAAGCCTTTGCTGGACAAAGGCTTCATCTTGTGGTTTACCTTGGGTATCTCTTCTACTTGGGATGGACACCATTGTAGAGGACCTGGACAGGGTCCTTTTTGGGATTGACAAGGCCAGGCTCTCCCTGGATGGGAAGAAGGCCCCTCCTGGATACAACTTAGTTGACCATGTGATACAGGACACACTGGTCCTGGCTAGCATCTCTGAGTTTGCAGCCCCACCAGAAAAGCTGCTCCTGAACTCCCACCTGACTATACTTCCTTTTACTAGCAGGCGCAAATTTTTTGAGAGTAGAGTATTCACTGTACATGATGTGGCAGGGGAGGTTGTGTGCCACCTCCATTGCCAGGTATGTACATGCTGAAGAACCCATTATTGGCGCAATTAATAGAATCTCTTTCCCTAAATATAATTCTACACTTTTGTTTTACTTTTTATATAAATTAATTTTTTAAATAACTTTTATTTTGTTGAACTATTAATTGGAAAAGAAATCTTATAGAAGATCTTTATACATGTGTAATAATATCTGTTAATAAAAATCACAAATACCTTGAGAGCTTTATATTTAATTTTTTGATTTACTTTTTATGTGTATTTGAAAGAAGTGGGATTTCTGTATAATTATCATATTGTAGTATTAAATATTTAAGATAGTCATCACAGAATATAATAGATATAATGAATCTAAAATAAAAATTAAATATCTGTGTCAATGGTGCTTCTTTATGGAATTGTGGGCTTGGAGTCATCTAAATATAAAACAATAACCCATAAATCTAAAAGAGTAAATTAGGTAATATAAAAAATAGTCAGATTTTTAAGCCTTTAGTTGATTGGCTGTTTGGCAAGGCAAGCGGGGAGAAATGAATCAGCATGGCCATAGAATTTGGTCACTGTCTTGGCTGGAAGGGTATGTATCCTGGCCTTCAGCAAATCAAAGAAAACCTTGGCCCCAGTTGGTGTCCTCCGCTTGAAAACTTGCTTGAGCCAAACAAAGACCTCCTCAATAGGATTTGTGAATGGGGAATAGGCAGGGAAGAATAGGAGGCGCAAATTTGATGTGGTCAATAGTTGGGGGCCAACTGCAATGCCTGTATCAATTATTAGAAATTCTTTGAGAATATCTGCCACTTTTTGAAGTCTGACATTATCCAGAACAATCACATTAGTGAAGCCCAGGCTTGTGTGCCTCAGGTGCTCCTGGACCAATTGGAGGAACAACAGGAAGGTCCTATGGTTATGGTATCCCAAGATCATTTGATAGAGCTCAATCCCCTTTGGACCAAGGAGAGCCATCATTGAATAGGCTGTGGCGCAGACTGCAGCACACCAAGCTACCACATCATTGGAGCCTTTGGGGACATAGCCATGGGCATTTCACATAGACAAGGCAATTGCTGATTTGTTAATGCAATATAATTTGATGTTCCTCTTGTTTTCAAGGGCATTGTAGGACTCAGTGTATTTTTCTGGGTCTTGACATTGGTTGGGCTATTTCTATTATAGGAAGATATCCTGAGCTTTTTCCAGGAAAATCACAGACCCTATACCACATGGTAGTAAAAGGAAATTGAAGCCTTGAACCCAAAAGTAGACTTGATCATTGCCTGTATATTTTCTAATTGGAGATGGCAGTTCTGGTTTATCTACTGGCAGATTGCCCATTTGTGCTCCTTGGTGAGCATGGTGGAAACATGCAAGGATTTCTCCACGCCAAGAACTCAGCCAGTATCAATATACTTATTGAATACCTTGCTGGCGTACTTGTGATCTACCCAACAAGGGCTGTGGCTGTCTTGTAATTAACAGATTCCGGCATAAGCCTGAGAAGGATAATTTTCTTTATTTTGGGAATGAGCTTCTGGGTGGCCTTAGTGGGAGTAGTTGAATCTGGATCCTGCTCAGGGACAGGTACATAAGGCATGGGCACCCTGTTGTAGAACACAGCAACCTTCTTTAACCTAGCTTCCCCTCTGTGGTTCTATAGAACTTGGGCTTGTTGTTGTCTTCCTGTTTTCCATCACTGACGTAGGGCTTTTAGCAATTGTCAAGTGCAGGCTTAACCTTCTCCATCATAGCTGACAGAACCAACTCTTGGAGGTATATGGGATCAAACACAAATAAAGTAAGCTAATCTTCTTGCTGTTAACTTTCTTGGTAGTAGTGAAATTGGTGGACTTCTGGGTCAGCTTGGGGACCCAAGGATTGATGCTCTGCACCCTTGCACAATGTGCTCCTTGAACTGGTTATTTCAGTGCAACCTCACTATTTAACTCTCCTCTCCTGTCTTCTTCTTGATTAGGCACTTATGTTGCACTGACTCAATTTTTTGACCCATGGGGGCAAATGCAACTGCAGAGCACAACAGGTACATTGTTACTCTGTTGTTGTGTTCCTTTTATTTTAAAATTTAATAAAATCCTAAATAAAACCTAATTAAGTTACAACCCTGGTTTTGACTTTTACTTTTTATCTGAATATGCCTATTTAATTAGAATTTACCCCACCCAACTACCCAAGTATAGATTTTTTATTTCTTAATTAGTTGTTTTTGGTTTTACAACACCCATTTTAGAATACCTGAAATAATTTACACCCTTTTCCCAAGATTTTACACCAAATTTAAGCACCCAACACAATATTTTTTAAAAATTATGTTTCAGATACTGTGCCTTATTTTAGATATAATGGCATCATTTTTGATTACAATCCATTGCACACAACAATTGAGTGGTTTTTTTACATGTTGATTTGCTATTGTGTTTTGTTTTTGGTTTGAGTTTTGACTCACTATGTGTGAGTGTATTTTGTCACTGAGTTACATAGTAAACATGTGTACACCCAAAGTCAACTCACACCATTTTGTTTTTGAATCAAATTATTTAAAATTATATTTTAATAGTCTTAGTTGGTGCGTGAGAAATTCTTTGCTGTGTTTACCCATTTTGTCCATTAATGCCAAAAATCCCTGTTAACAGAGTGTATATTTTACAGTGATAGTTGGAATTTGCTGAAATCTGAAATCCTTTTGTTTAAATCTGAAGTATTTTTGGTTGTTGCCATAGCTTTTAAAACTACTGTACATTTAGGAGCCTGGTAGCAAATTTATCTGTTGTATTAGGTATCTTGCTCTTCATTGCATTCACTGTAATTTTATTCAGTTTTTCACCTTCTCAACACCATCTCCTTAAGCATGTCCTTCCCCTTTTGATTAACTTCTTTAATCTTGGCCACTGTTGCGTCCAGCTCATTAATCAGCACCTCCAATTCTGCCACACTTTCCTTGTGCTTATCCCAACCCCTTTTATACCAATAAAAACATTCCAATAAAATATATCTATTCTTTTGCATCCAATCAGTATAGTAGTTTTAAAAGCTATGGCAACAACTGAAAGTACCTCAGATTTAAACAAAACAATTTCAGATTTAAGCAAATTCCAACTATCAGGTAAAAACATACACTCTTTTAACAGGTATTTTTGGCGTTAATGGGTGAAATGGGTCAACACAGCAAAGAAGTGCTCACATGCAAAGCAAAACTATTCAAACAACTATCCAAAATACATTGATTCACAAAAAACATGGTGCAAGTTGAATTTTGATGTACATATGTTTACTATGTGAATTGGTGACAAAATACACCCAAGCGCAGTGAGTCAAAACTCAACCCAAAACCAAAACACAATAGGAACTCAACATGTAAACAAAACCACTCAATTGTTGTGTGCAATGGAATGTAATCAAGAATGATACCATGGTATCTAAAATAAGGCACATGATCTAAAACATAAACTTTAAAAATATTGTATTGGGTGCTTAAATTTGGCGTAAAATCTGGGGAAAGGGTGGAAATTATTTCAGGTATTCTAAAATGGGTGTTGTAAAACCAAAAACAACTAATTAAGAAATAAAAAAATCTATAATTGGGTAGTTGGGTGGGGTAAATTCTAATGAAATATCCATAGTCAGATAAAAGAAAAAATTAAAAGTAAGGAGTGACTTAAGTGAAATTTATTTAGCATTTTATTAAATTCTCAAAATGGAAGGAACACAACAACAGAGTGAAATTTCACCTGTTGTGCACCACAGTTGCAGTTGCCCCATGGGTCAAAGAACAGAGTTAGTGCAACCCAAGTGCTTACTCAGGAAGAAGATGGGAGAGGAGAGAAGAGTTCAATAGTGATGCTGCACTGACACAGCTGGTTCAAGGAGCACAAGCTGCTAGGGTTCAGAGCATCAACCCTTGGGTCCTCAAGCTGACCCAGAAGCCCACCAAGGTCATCACTACCAAAACGGTTAGGAACAAGGAGGTAGAACTTACTTTGTATGTGTTTGACGCTGTGTACTGCCAAGAGTTAGTCCTGCCAGCCATGCTGGAGAAGGTCAAGCCTGTGCTTGACACTAGCTATAAGCCTTAAGCCAGTGATGGCAACCAGGAAGAGGACAAGGAGCCTGATTTTTAAAGAACTGATGAGAGACAGCTGGTGTTAAAAAAGGTCTCAGCCTTCTACAATAAGGTACCCATGCCTTGCAAGCCTGTCACCAATCAGGGTCCTGGCTTGTCTGAACCCACAAAGCCCACTTGGAAGCGCATCATCTTTCTCGAGCTAATGCAGGAATCTGGTGACTACAAGGCAGCCGCAGCTCTTGTTGGGGTGGATCCCAAGTACGCCTTCAAGACATTCAACACCTACATCAATACTGGCAAAGTCCTTGCTGCAGATGATGTTTTTGGCTCCTGGGGACAACATCCAGGAGGACACAGTGGGAAATCTTTATAACAAAAGATTTTAGGTTTAAAGCTAGCCTTAGGTTAGTCTTCAGGGCAAAATTAAGGGCGCATACCTTAATTTCCTGGAATACAAGATGAGGAATTCCTTTTGGTAAAACAAAAAGGAAAAAGCTTGAAGAATATTAAAGCCAACACAAATGTGGATAAACTTGTCTTTATTAGGAGAAATGATTCTACTTAAATAGTAGACAAGGGCCAATGATCACTCATTAGGTAGACAGAGTGGCAGAGGGGGTCACATTGGGGTGAAGTTATACCAGGATCAGTTGTAGGCTGGTATGGTAATCCGGAATGGGTGGACATTGGAACAAACCCATTTAGAGGAGGTAAGGAATTCCCATAATCAAAGGGGCCCCCCCAGCCCCCCCGCCACAAGGTGGCCAACACCCCGAGCGCCACCAGGAACCCAAGAGGACCAACAGTGTTGTAGGAGAAAAAAGAGCAACAAACAAACAAACCCCCTACCACAAAGAGAAGCACTAGACAGGAGGTCCATATCAAACTATGGAGAAGAGAAATCTGGGAATTGGGAACAGGAAAAGGCATTGAACAAACAAGAACAAGGAAGGGCAACACAAAAACAAAACCACACAGGAGACTCAACACACCATACATATCAGGAGCAAGGGGTTGAGCCATGACAAAGGTGAAAAGCAGTGGGTGAAATGAAAAATAAGTTCACAAACCCTGGAGGTGAAACAACACAGGATTTGTATAATCAGGAAAATTGTTGAGATGTCCTTAGAAACCTATACCATAATTTGAACAATTTAACATCCCTTGAGAACAATAAAGACCTACACAAAGGCAAAACCAACCAAATCTTTGCACATATCACTATTCAAAGGCCATATCAAAACAGCATTAATAGTGCACTGTCCAACATCTTCCTCCTCAAGATTGGACACAGGGAGTTGATATTTGCGGAGGAATTTGGAATAAACTTGGGCAAAATGACAGCCAGATGTCAGAAGCTTCACAGTATACTTGATACCCCCTTCTTAAATGTGACTTCACAGGGCCCAACCCAGAGGAAGTCTAGCTTATGAGCTCTACCCCCTGTACAATTCTGATAGTAGAGAACCAGGCCACCTATTTAATACTCAGGGAGGGGGGCTCTAGCAGCATTAGATGGGGAGAGCTCCAGAGCCTTGACTTTATAGGCAGTTGAATATGCTGTTGCCTGAATATCAATGATACAATTAGTCAAGTCTTTGACATGAGCTTCAGGATTGGAAGACACATTAACTATAAGTAAAAGGGGGCCCCAAGATTGAGGGAGTTGTGGCTTCAGATCCATACAACATTGCAATGGGAGACTGGCCAGTCACTTGGTGTCTACTGATTCAATACACAATGAGAGCAGCAGGGAGAAACATATCCCAATTGGCGGCATCAGAGAGGGTGGTTTTCTGCATTATGGACACCAGGGAGGAATTTGCTTGTTCAACAGTTCCATTGGTTGACAGGTTATACAGCGCAGAGAAAGATTGGTGGGTACCCATAGCTTCCACAATAGACATGATGAGGAAAGCATTAAGATTGCTGCCATTGTCAGAAAGCAGGATTTGAGGGCAGCTATGTTGATAGAAAATATCTTGCAACAAGAAATTAGCAGTGGTCTTGGCATTTATATCTTTTGTAGCTTTGGCTTTGACCCATTTGCTAAAATGGTCCACAGATACCAAGATGAATTGACACCCAGACCTAGAACAAGGGAGAGGCCCAACAGCATCAATACTCACAGTGTGGAAGTCATGTTTAGGGGGAATGAGCTTGAATTGATTTTGGGAAGATTGAGGTTGTCAGAGCTGGCAAAAATGACAGGAGGAGAGGACATCAGAGATTAGAAGGTGCATGTTTTCCCAATAGAAGTTCTTGCACAACCAGTCATTAGTTTTTTCTATACCCCCATGTCCAGTATCAATGTGAGCTTGGAAGATGATGGCTATTCTCATACTAGTACAAACTTAGGGAAGGTAGGTGTTATTTACTTTCTTGAAGAGTTGTCTATCTCAAATTACAGTGTCCTTTAATAGGGTCTGTAGAGCCAATTAGATGTCTTCTGGCTCAGTGGTCCAGGAGTCAGGGTGCCCTATTAACTTGTATAGACAATTGGTGTCTGCAGGCTGGATGGCTAGTATGGGCATCCTTGACAAACCATCAGTGTTCTGATATTATGCACCAGGATGATGTACCACAGTGAAACAGTATCCTTGCAAGAGAAGATCCCAACATGCTAATTGACCTTCAGGCTCCTTTAACTGTTGCAGCCACTTGAGGGATGAGTGGTCTGTGACTACAGTAAAATGAGTCCCATAAATGTAGTACCAGAACTTTTTCACTGCATGTAAAACTGCTAGGCATTCCTTCTTGGTGACACTATAGTTCTTTTTGTGCTTGTTGAGGACTTGCAAAGAATAGGCCACAGGTCAATCTATGCCTTTATTATCAAGCTGGGCTAAGATGGCACCCACAGCTACTCCACTGGCGTCAGTGTATAATAGGAACTCCTTATCATAATCAGGGTAGACTAAGATGGGAGCCTCTTTGAGCTTGTCCTTCAGTACTTCAAAGGATTGCTGCTGGCTGTCAGTCCATTCAAATAGTACATTGCAAAGGAGCTGGACAAGAGGTTCACTCAATTCAGCAAATTCAGGGATGAACTGTTCATAATACCCCATCATGCCAATAAATACTTGGACCTCCTGTAGGTTTGTTGGAGGCAGCATCTTGTCAATGGCTTCTACCTTATTATTCATGGGGCATACTCTAGTCTGGGTGACCCCATGGCCCAAGAATTCAAGTTGTTCTTTAAAGAAGGAGCATTTGGAGGGTTTGAGCTTCAAGCCAGCTTCTTGAATCTTGATTGAGACAGCCTTGAGATGGTCCAAATGATTGGTAAGGGTGGAGCTGAACACAGTGATATCATCAAGATATACAAGGACACAGGAGAGCTTCAGGTCTCATAGAATGGAGTCCATAGCTCTTTAAAACGTAGTCAGGGCATTGTAGAGTCCTTGGGGGTATTTGAGTAGGTTCATAGAGCCCTTCTGAGGTGATAAGAGCAGCCTTTTCCCAGTCTTCTGGAGTAAAATTGACCTTCCAGTATCCAGAAGCTAAATCCATAGCAGAGAAAAATTTAGAGCTGCCTAATTGTCTAAGAGCATTGTCGATTCTAGGCAAGGGGTATGAGTCTTTCTTAGTGAGAGAATTCAGGCAGTGGTAGCCCATTAAAATGTGATGTCCTCTATCCTTTTTCTTGAGGATCAATAAGGGGGAGGCCCAAGGGCTCTGAGAGGGAGCCAAGAGTCCAGCATCCAAGAGTTATTTAAGCTCCTTTGAAACCTGGGCATCCCCTACCCTACTACAGCGGTGTGGCTTGGCACAGAAAGGCAGCACATTGCCAGTATCAATATAATGGATGACTCCTTTGGCTAGGCCATAGTCTGTAGGTCCAGAGGAAAAGATATTGTTAAACTGGTTGAGCAGTTTCAATACATATTTTTGTTGGATGGGTGACAGTTGTGGGAAGTCAGCAGCGGTGAACAGGGAGCAAACTTGAGGGTCTTCTTCAGGTAAATTAAAGTTGCTGAAGGTTCCAAAAGGATAGAGGGACACCACTTGTTCTGCTCCCAATATACAACCATGCCCTACAAATTGGCCCCTAGACACCTGCATAGATAGAGCTTTCATGTTATCTAGCAACAGCTGTACATGCTCCTTGTGAGTCTAATCTAAGATCCCTGGGCATAATTGAGGCTCTTTGCAGCTTAGAGATTTAGGAGAGTATAGCTCCAGGAATGACTTTTTGGGTAGTTTGTAAGATATCTGAGAGTCTATAATCACTTAGGAGCCTGGAGGGATGGTGAAAGCTGTAGGGGCAAAAGAGGCACACCTTCCTCTGCAGGACAAGAAGGAGGAGGGGAACACACATTGGAGGAATGAGTTCTGTACTTGAGCAAGAAGATACCTGTGGGATACTTGAGCACACAAGTCTTAAGGCATTTGCCTGGGCAACACAGAGGTTCTTCAAAAATTAAAGGGACCTGTGACTGTACTACAGTCACTGTTGAGCGTTTAGCCAAATAAATGCTCCAAAATATAAAGATGTTCTGTTTTTGCTGTTTATTACATATAGATAGGTTTGTGTGAAATTCTTGAGGGAAAGGTTCCTAGAAACTGGATATCTATGTTTAATAAAAGAACAGAATATGGATGTTTAGTTAGGTTAGGCTAACTAAAAGAATGGAGGCAAGATTAATCAAATCAATCTTGGAGACTAGGCGTCCAAAAATGGGTTAGTTAATCAGGAAGATTAATTAATAAATACAGGATATAATTAATGAGGATTTAATTATATTAAAATGGCCTTGACTTTGTCAAGAAGTTTGATTATGGTAAACCATGGGAAAACCCCTGGATTTTGGGTTAAAAGCGCCGCATTGGCAAATTTATTGGGTTAGAGGTGCTGCCGCGCCACCTAATGAATTTGAGATGCATCAAGGCGCCGCTATCAATTTTTCAGGCGCTGGGGCGCCGCCTGGGAAAGTTTCTGGGCGCCAGGGTGGCGCCTGGTTTGAGTTTTGAAGCAGTTTAATGGGTTTTAAAGGCAAAAAACCATTAAATGCAAAAATAACTAAATAAAGGCAAGGATGCCTAGGAATTCAGGTTTGATCAGCTGGTTCCCAGTTGGAACACTGATAGCTGAGTTTATGATGTGCAATCCACAGGGTTTTGGCGCTGGGAGCTGGGGAAGCTCCATGCTGAATTGGTACATTGGGTTGAATGGAGTCAGGTGACTTCTGCCCATTGTAGGTCAATTCTCATAGGTTGAGAATTGTTGGTGATCTTTCAGGTAAAGATCTATGTTGGATGACTTGAATGTCATAGGCCACGTGACGCAAATCATTGGTGGATTCAGGAACCGGAGGGGTTTTCAGCCGTGTATGCCCTGAATGGTATATAAGCAAAAACAGTTAAACATTAATAAAATATATTCATTGTTGGTTTTGACGCTTTCCCCTCACCTATTTTTCAATTGCCATGCCTTCTTTGTTAAAATTTGAGAGAGCCAAGTTTGGGGTCCTTTGTGTGGAAACCGCTGCTGCAAGAAAGGAGGTTCCTACAAGTACATTAGAAGAAGCTTGGACCAGCCTGGAGGTCACTAAGACTGTTCCTGCCAAATCTTTAGTAGAAGTAAAGGCGGTGTTCAAAGAGCTGTATTCCAATTACTTTGCAAAGGAAGGGACTCCCGTCCAAGGGAACCAAATTTATGCTTAGGATGCTCTTGAACTTGTTGGTAGGATGGGATGAAATCTTGCAACAAGTGAAAGAGATGGTGAATTGTGAAATTGAGGCGTTGAGAGCACAAGAGGAAAAAAGCGTTGAAATCATGGCTTTTTGGCGGGATGAAAATAAAGTGTTATCCAAGAAAATTGCCTCTCTGGAGGCAAAGCTCCTCAAAGCTTTGTCCCAGGAAGGTAACAGCAATAAGAGTCAAGGGCAGGATAATGGCAGGATGGACTGGTTAGGCCTGGATCTGTCACAGGACCTCATATTCTAAGAGCAATAGGTATACATCTCAAAGATTTACAATCCCATTATATTTGCAGAGGAATTTTGTACCAACCAGGAGATCATAGCTTTTGTTCTTTAGGATGACAGCAGGGGATGTACTGAGGAGTTTTCTGAACCTCATGGGCAGGGCAAAGTAGGCATCAATGGCTCAAGTTTGGGCCATGTCAGCATTACCATATGATTGAGTGTAATTGAGGTCAGGAGCTAGCTTAAGAATCTTGATTAGCTTGGATGATATCACATTGACTGGAGAGCCTGTGTCCAGAATTGCTTTGATTTTAACCTTTTGAAATGACACTTCCATGTGGTTAGTATCTTTCCCAAAGGGGCTCAAGACAGCTAACACATCCTGAGCAGCTTCTAGCTCTTTCTCCCATTTAGCTAACATGCATTTTAAGGCAGGAAATTTCTTTATACACAGTCTGCAATGGGAGAGATACAGTCACATTCTGGAAGAGAGCTTTGGCTAGCTTGGCAGCTTCTTCAGAAGAGTCTACCAAGACAGGAGGTTGATATTCCTGGGCCAAGTAAGGACAAGTTGCTACAGCCTTGGCTTCAGCTGAAGGTGAGCAAGTTGTAGTTGTGGTTTTCCTTAGCAAAGCTTGTAAGGGACTGACACAGTTTCCAGTACAGCCAAAATGGAGTAGCCATAACTTTCTGATTCATTGCAGTCAGAATCCTCTGGTTCAGAATCACTAGAAAGATTTTGAAACAGGTAAAGGATAGTTGGGCCAGAAGAAGGGAGAGATTCCTTGTTGGAAGGAGGATCAGGAGGAGACAGGGGAGATTGGTAAGCAGAGAGTTTCTCTGCCTCTAAGCTGACCTCTCTTTTCCCGCTTTCTCCTTTGGGTCACAATCTTCTACCCGTGGATTGGTGCAGGAACACAAGTGGTGCCCTATTTTTATCACAGTTATGAAATCCTTGTCTCTTAGGCTGTCCACTTGATCCAAGAGTCATAATATGCAGAGTACAGGAGATGGTCCCAGTTTTGCTGGCTTTATTCTCACAAACCACAGTACCCCCATGGGTCAAATACATGTCTTTCAAGAGGGTCTTAATACTCTTCATAGAAGTAAGTGGAGCCTTGTGTGCCTTAAAGTGTAGGCATAGGAGCTGGTTCACCTTCAACACATTTGAAAAGGCTGTGTAAGCTTCTTGGGGAGTCAACTGGTGACTGGTGATTAACTGTTGCCCTTCAATATAGAAGCAATCAGCAAACTTTTCCAGGGCTTCCTTGGGCTTAAAGGAAATGTGCATAAATACATCTTTCTTGACCTCCAAACTGAGATCTCCTCTAAATTCCTCAATAAGGAGGCGCCTCATGTCCTCCAAAGTGACAACAGATGGGAGTTTGGGGACCACAACTTCTTGGCATGTAGGATGCAGGCAGGTAAGAATATGCTCCTTTTTAAGCTTATCAGTAGCCCTACTGTGATAGTCCACATGTTTAGTGGTTTGCAGGCGGGGCTAATATTAGCCAAGTAAAAGTTTGATTTGATTTTTGAAAGTAGAGGCCTAGTAGGGAATGATGGCTACTAGGGAAGGTAAGGCCTAGCTATTAGGTATAAAGACTACTAGAGGCAGATGTTGTCTCCACCCAGCAGAAGATATTGGCTGCTGTGGGCTAGAGGTCTTCACCCAGCAGGGAACTATGGCTGCTTGGGATGAAGAATGAGATAGCTCAGCAGGGAACTTTGTCTGTTTGGGGTGGGGAGTGATCCAGCCTGATGGGTAGTGTTTTATGCTCAGGCTGGAGAATGTTTAGACCCTGACAGATAACATGGGCTGCCAGGGTAGAAGTTTGTGCCAGCATGGTAGGGGACACCTACCAGGGCTGTAAGTTATATACCACTGGCAGATAGCGCAGGCTGCCAGGGAGGGGAAGAGCTTTGAGGGCTCTATGTACCCTGGTACGCTTACAGGAGCTCTGTGAGCAAGCATCCTACCTAAAAGACCAGTAGGGTGTCCTTGTTTATGCCCCTATGGGAGCTTTGGGGGAACCCAAAGTGAGCATTGGAGGGCATAGATTTTCTCAGAGGTGTCATCAAGGCGCTTTTCTTGGGAAAGCAGCTGCAGAACTTGGTATGATCAGGCCTCTGGGAAGTAAAGCTGATTACTTTGCAAAATAAAAGCCCAAATTTAATCACCTGGGTGAGTAAAAACAACGCATAGACATTGATCTATGGTTGAATGGCCTAAGTGGAGTGCCACTTGCAAGGGCCCAGTCAAACGCCAGTTCAATGTAGACTCATGCCTGGGTCTACAGGTTCTAGTAACAGGGATTGATATAAAGAACTTAGGTGGTTCACAGAATCAGCAGAGAAGACTAGTAAGAAGGACTGTTTGATCACAGTGAAGACTAGTTGAGGGACTGTTGGTTCATATTAAAGTTTGGAACCAAAATGGTTCATTATGCAGGTGGAAACAAGGTGGTTCCTACTGAGGATAAGTTGAAGGGCTCAGAAATCATGATGCAGGAGTAGCTGGTCATGATAAAGGAGTAGCTAGAGGACTGATAAGCTGTTGAAATACTGTAATGAGCAGTTTGTTATCTAAGATGGACTGATTTCTGGTTAAGCTGAAGAGCTGGAAGATTTGGTTGAAGATCATTATTCAGGATTAGCTGATCATGATACAGGAGCTGGCTGAAGGATCAGAAGATGATGATGAAGAACTGGTGGTCCGGAGAAATGAGCCAAGATTTTTCAGAATTGATTTGCCAAGGCGGTGAAATGTGGAATGTTTTGCCTTGGTTTAGTATTAAACTCAAGAAAGAATGTGAATAGAAGAGTGGTTAAGAGATTTATTTATTAAGTTCCTAGGATAGATGAAGGTATAGTGCTATGAGAGCTGGATACAAAGTTGTTTTGGTGAGATGTTTTCCTTGGATTTTACAATGTTTTTAAATATATGGGGAAAACTTTGAAGAGTTCCAAAAGAACAGTTTAAATAGTATTCTACTATTTAAATTGGTTTAGGTTGAATGCAGGGAAGACTGGTGCTGGAATAGTAAACTAATTAACGCTTTGGTGCACAAAGAGTTGTTGATTTGAGCAGTTTAAGCAATGGAAATTGATTTCTTAGTGGGATCCCAGTGGAACCTCAGAAATGGTCCAATTTTGCGCTCTGCATTCATTGGTTAAGTTCCAGAAGGTTTCCTGATGAAAATAATTGGTTGGAAGCCAAAAGCTTAAAGTATAAGCAAGGAAATAGTGAATTAATACTTTAAGCTTTTGAGGAAGTAAGTATGTAAGCTTAAGTTATTATAGGAAAAAGTGGGTGACAATGGTTTAAGCTTGTGAAGGCAGCCATTTTGAAGGCGGAACTGTTGGGAAAAAAACACTATAAGAAGGAAGCTAGCTGGAAAGTTACAGGGACTTTCTGACTCTTTTACAGGGTCTTTCCCAGGCCTTTTAAGTTTCTGCCAAGAGGTTTTTGGAAGCCTTTTGATCACCATCAGGAGCTTGGTTGGACTGATTCAAGTGAAATACCAAGGCCACTAAAGATATACAGAGAGCTGAAGCCCAAGATAACAAAGCAGGAGCCCAAGAATTTGGAGCTGGATCCTAAGCGCGTGCAGGAGTCTGATTCTAAGGGCAGAAGTCCAAGTTTAAGGAGCAGAAGCCCAAGTCTAAGGAGCAGAAGTCCAAGACTAAGGTTCAGGAGTCCAAGAATAAGTACAAGTAGTCCAAGATATTGTTATAGGACTCCAAGTATTGGCAAACCCATATTGTTTCCTTGACCCCCTGGGCCATAAACCAGAAGGTTTCTAAGGGTATCTTCCTTCTGATAGTGAATAAAAGCCCATTTTGACCCCTATACATATTTTTGATATACATTTTCCCTTACTAGAGAATGACAACCCCCCTTCCAGCCAGTCCCTGGCTATGACCTAGGACACACTTTGGTGACTGGTGGACAGGAACCCCACACCTATACATTGCAGTTTTATAGATTGTCATAAAGGCAGCAATGGTAGAGGTTTTAGGTTCAAATATATGCTTGAAGGAAGGCTTATAGTTGGGGTCAATGCACAATGAGGTGGACTGGCTGTTGGCATCTGGGTTGAGGACATTGATATGGGGATTGCCCTCAAACTCAGATTCTGCAGAAGGTTGTCTAGCCCAAAGAAGTCAAAGGCTCTCTTCCAAGGTGTCAAGCGTAGAGCTGTTTTGTCCACTGATATCTCAGGCGGTAGCGGCATCAGCTCCCAATTCTTCAATCTTTATCTCCTGTACTGCCAGTGTACCAGCAATGCCATTGATACAAGTGGCCAGGAAAGTTGTTTGAGCAGTCAAAGGGGTAACCTTTCCATTTATTATTTCCTTCAAGCAAGAGAGGTTCTGTACCTCCCTTTCCAGTGCATCCTGCCTATCTGCAACATCATTTGTTGCTTCTACTAGCTGATCTAAGGCAAGAGCACAATAGACCTGGGGTTGGCCTTCCAAGCTAGGGCAACACCCATGATCAATATGGGTAGGAAAACCAGTGACCTCAGCCTCCCCTTTGCCATCAGAGTCAGAGGACAAATCATCAGGGTTAAAGAGGTGTTGTCTTAAATACTCAATCTCACCTTGCATGGTTGCTACTTGGTCTGTTAGCAAGGCAATGCAAGGGTCAAGCATAGGTTATACAGGTGGAGGGTTTGGAGCAAAGGCTTGACAACAAGTAGTAGCTTTGAGTTCAGCTATGGCTTCCCACACCTTAGCTTCAAAGACAGACGGGTCCTCAACCAAAGGAGCGGAAGGAGTCACTTCAATGAAAGCTACTCTATTGCCAACATAGTTTTGAACCTGACATAGAGTGTCTCCTAGTGCAGCCTTATCCAAGCCATACTGTAAGTGCAGAAGTTGGCCCTGATTATCAACATGGGTCCCAATCAACTCAAGCTGTGAATTGACATTCTCTCAAAATTGATTGAGCTCAGTAACTAAGGTCTCAAAATCTTAACAATACTTTAGGAGAGTTGCTTCTATCTGCCCACGTCATGTAGCTTGGTGATCATCCAGTTTGCACAGTTGATCCTTGATGTATCCAGGGAGCAAGGAGCAAAGGAAGTTTAGGTACAAGGCCAAATACTTCTGTGAAGCCAGCAAGTCACGCTGGTTATCTGAGATACAAGCAAAGAGGCTGTGGGACCATTCTTGATAGGCCATATTTTGTGCATGATTGTTGGAGACAGGAGTGGCTACGGCAGTCAAAATCTGGTTCTGTGATCCTAGCGCCAATTGGTGATAAACCAAGCCAGGTTGGATGAATTGGTTGATTAATACACCAATAGTCTCCATAGACTCCATCAACATGGGGGAAGACTAAAGTCCAAGAGGAAGGAATACAGATCTTTGGAAGCATACCCAGGACAGAGACCAGGGATAGTGTATGTTGCCACAGTGCCTGTGTGGAGGAGGGAGTGTGCAGCAGCACAAGCTTGCTTGTAGTCAAGTGAGAAAGCTGGAAGGGGGCTCAAGTAGGCCCGGGAGACAACACTATTACCATGGGAGTTGAGGGGGCATCAGTGATATCTTTTTCTAGAAAAGGACTAGAAACTTTAGGTTGTTTGGGTACTTCAGAAACAAAAGGGGAAGGACCAGAGAATTTGTGGGGGGACAGAGTAACCAAGGGGCTTGCAGCCCCTTTAGTGAGCACCATTTTGGCGTGTTTGGATCCTGGGGACAACATCCAGGAGGAGCAGTGGGAAATTTTTATAACAAAAGATTTGAAGTTTGAAGCTAGCCTTAGGTTAGCCTTCAGGGCAAAATTAAGGGGCATGTACCTTAATTTCCTGGAATACAAGATGAGGAATTCCTTTTGGAAAAAAGGAAAGAAAAAGGCTTGAAGAATATTAAAGCCAATGCAAATGTGGATAAACTTGTCTTTATTGGGAGAAATGATTCTACTTAAATAGTAGACAAGAGTCAATGATCACTCATTAGATGTACAGAGTGGCAAAGGGGGACACATTGGGGTGAAGTCATACCAGGGTCAGTTGCAGGATGGTATGGTAATCTGGAATGGGTAGACATTGGAACAGACTCATTTACAGAAGGCAAGGAATTCCCAAACTCAAAGGCAAAACCAATCAAATCTTTGCACATATCACTATTTGAAGGCCATACCAAAATAGCATTAATGGCGCAATTTCTGACAGCAGAGAAACCTTTGTGTGTTTCTACCATGATCACCAAGGAGCAGAAATGGGCAATCCGCTAGTGGATAACCTGAGATTGCCATCTTGAACTGAAAAATATACAGTCCATGGTTAAATCTACTTTTAGGGTTGAGGCCTCAATTTCCTTTTACTATCATCTGGTGAAGGGAATGCACTTTTCCTGGAAAAAGCTTGGGGTATCTCCTTATAATATAAACAGCCCAACCAATGTTGAGGCCTGGAAAATATACACTGAGGCCTACACTGCCCTTGAAAACAAGGGGACAGTCAAATTTTACTATATTGACAAATTGGCATTTGCCTTGTCTATCTGAAATGCCCATGGATATGTCCCAAAAGGCTCTAATGACAGGATAGCTTGGTGTGCTGCAGTCTGCACCACAGCCTATTCAATGGTGGCTCTCCTTGGTCCAAAGGGGATTGAGCTGCATCAAATGATACTAGGCTCATACAACAGCTGTACCTTCCTATCATTCTTCCAATTGGTCCTGGAGCACCTGAGGCGCACAAGCCCGGGCTTCACCAATGTAATAGTACTGGACAATGTTGGTCTTCATAAGGTGGCAGATATTCTTGAGGAATTTCCATCAATTGACACCAGAATCATAGTGGGCCCCCAGCAATTGCCCACAGCAAATTTGCGCCTTCTCTTCCTCCCTGCCTATTTGCCCTTCCTAAAACCCATTGAGAGAGTTTTGGGTGGATCAAGCAATTCATCAAGCAAGGGACCCCAACTGGGACCAAGGACCTCTTTGATTTGCTGCAGGCCAGGATACACACCCTCTCAGCTGAGACTGTGGCCAAATTCTATGGCCACACTGATTTTATCATCCCTACATGCCTTGCCAAACAGCCAATCATTTAAAGGCTTAGTGTGTCCAACTTTTTTATATTCTCTAATTTACTATTTAGGATTTATTAATTATCATTTTATATTTAGAAGCTTATAAGCCCACAATCACATTCAACAGGACCATCAATTAAGGTTTGTAATGTATTTATTTTATATTAAATTATTTTATTATGGCATCTGAGGCTATCCCAAACACTTGATACTGGATCACACAAATATATTTATATCAATCTTATAAAATAAATATAAAAATTGGATTTTAAAAATTAAATGTATAATTTACAAATTAGAAGTATATTTTATTAACATATATCATTATGCTTTTATAAAAACCTTCTCCAAGATTTATTTCTCAAAACTTTTTTGCTAAAATAAAAATTATAAAAATTATTTATAATAAAAATAATCTAAAAATTTAAATATATTTAGTGGAAAAGAGAGTTTTAAGGGCGCCTGTAATGGGTTCTTTGGTATGTACCCACCTGGCAAAGGAGGTGGCACACAACCTCCACTGCCACACTGTAGATGGTAGATACACCCTTATTGAAATACTCCCACCTGCTGGTGAAAGGCAGTAGGGTCAGGTGGGAGTGAAGCAGTAGCTTTTCAGGTGAGGCTTCAAACCTGTAAATACCAACAAGGACCAGGGCGTCCTGAATAACGTGGTCCACTGAGTTGCATCCAGGGGGACCTTCTTCCCATCCAGGGAGAGCCTGGCCTTATTGATCCCAAGAAGGACCCTGTCCAGGTCCTCCACACTGGCGCCCATTATAAAGTAGAAGAGATACTCAAGGTAAACAATGAGATGAAGCCTTTGTCCAGCAAAGGCTTCTGTAAACTCACAGAGTTTATTATACACAATACTAATCTTCTTCTTGTGCTTGGTCTTGGCAAATTTGAGCTCCATTGCCAGAAGGACCCCTGTCTTGTCAGCGCTCCAGGCCAGCCTAAAATTGACAAGGAGGATCTTGGTTTTTCTGACAGCTGTTTCATCTGCAACAGCCAATTTTCCCACTGTGCGCCCAAAGTTCTCCAGCAGGTAAGAGAGTGTGTGCTCCACCAGGAAGCAGAATCAAGCAGTCACATGAGCCTGGCCCATCTAGGGTATGTTTTTGAATGGGAGCGTTGCCAGGACGTTCAAAAAAGCTCAATGGAGTTTATACAGCAAACTTTACTGAGGGATACCAGGTCCAGGCAGACCAGTTAGGCATCCTTGTAAACAGTAACTGCCCACTCAGATGCCCCCTCAGAATGTTTAAGCTCAGCCAATACCTCCTGCAACATTAGAAAGGACCCGTGGATGCAGTCTTTAAGCTCCTGCAAGACAAGGGGGACAGAAACAGCTTCCTTGCCACATGATTGGTGTAGTTGGCATAGAAGGTGGGGGGACAAAAGGGACCAGGACCCAGCGGAGTTCACCATCAACGTTTTCTAACAAAAAAGATAAGCATTTTGAAAATTTCATTAATTTTTATTTTTTAGGTTACCTTCTTAAGTTTCTCTTTACTGGCCGCTTTGGCAGGCTTGGCCATTCTTGGTGCAAGAAGTTGGGCGGGCAATTCTGTGTCCTCTTTCCTGGAGCGCTTGGCTGGCTTGAGATGTGCATACATTTCAGGGCGGTCAACCCAGACAGATGGCGCAGAAAGATTATATACCTTGAACTGGAGGCCCTATATCACTGTCTTCTGTATGTTTAGTAAGCGCTTGATTGTCTTCTTGGGGGTGTCAGGTATTTTAGTCATAAGGGCCTTTGTGGACACCTTGTCTATTTTGTCCTCTGCAAGGAAGGCAGACTTAACTCTTGCTTTGTCCTTGCAGTTAATTTCTTTGATCTCTGCAATTGCAGAGTCAAGGTCTTTAAGCAGCTTCTCAAATTCTCTCATTGATTTTTCACTAACCTTTCTATATGTTTTTATAGCTTTTACCCCAATAAAATCTGTATTATTCTGATACTGTTGCCTCTTTGTTTATTTCTGTGTGTTTTCCCATTTACTACATTAACCATTTTTACCCATTGTGTATATGTTTTACGCCTAACTCAATATGTGTAGTTTTCTTTGTGTTGGCATTGTTTCCTTAATTGCCATATTATTTTTAATACCCAAACACAGCCCCTTGTGAAAATATTAAAAACAATTTGGTTATCAGCTAAATTTAATTTAAAAATTATAGCCTAATTGTGTTTAGATAAAGTTGTTACTGATCTGAATTCAAAACCTTAATGATAAACTTTAAGCCAATCAGGAGCCAAGATATAAAGTGATTGTTGTGACATAAAGGGTCATTCAATAATTCTTTGGTGGTGTGCACTAATTAATATGATTGGCTGGTTGTTTTGCCATTGTGCGCCATTGCTGCTATGGCAAGTGTCGTGTTCTGAGGCGCAGCACAGACACACAACAGGGAATCCTAACCTTAGGATTGGATTTGTACTAATTATTGTTTAGATGACAGGGAAGGCAACTGTGTTTACCTTGCGACCCTGAGAGAATAATCTCTACTAGTTGTGGCTAGAGAGAGGCGCAGAAGTACTGGAAGAAAAAAAGACAAAAATGTGAATAGAACTTAATTTTATTGGAGAATTAGGAAAAGGGATATATAGTGGTTGTTGATACCACAAAACACTACCAGTATGGTAGGATCACTCACCACAAGCATGAGTGAGGCAAGTGAGATGTGCAGAGTCAAGAAACCAAACAATTGTACTTCCTGATTCAGTCATCAACTCATTTTGAGAGGCAAAAGTAAAAGAAGTTATTTGTCCTCAAAATAACCCACCAAAGGCAAAATTGACACATGGTGAATAGCAGTATTCACGGCATTGCCCTCCCCTAGATTGGCTTTAGGGGGATGGTACTTGCAGAGGAACTTGGCATGCACTCAAGCAAAGGGACAACCACTGGAGAGGAGCTTTACAGTGTATTCAGACCCTTGTTTAAAGGTCACTTCCAAAGGGCCAATCCACAGAGAGTCTAATTTATGCGCACGTCCACCCACTCTGTGTTATTAGTAAAGAAAACAGTCACCAACATCAAATTCAGGCAAGGGGGAGCGGCCATCATTATCAGGAGAAAGCTCAAGCATCTTAGTTTTGTATGCAGAAGTGTAGGCAGTAGCCTGTATATCAATTATGCGGTTGACTAGATCCTTGATGTGGCCTTCAGGATTCATGGCCTTATCAGAGGAAAGCAGGGGGCCCCCAAGAGCAATGGGGTAGTAGCCTCTTGCTCATACAGCATGGCAAAAGGGGAGTACCCAGTGACACAATGTTTGCTAAGGCAATACACAAAGAGAGCAGCAGATAAGTATATGTCCCAGTTGGCAGCGTCCGAGTAGGTGAGCTTCCTCATGATAGAGACCAGTGTTGAATTTGCACGCTCTACTGCCCCATTAGTAGAAGAGTTGTAGGGGGCAGAGAAAGACTGGTGAGACCCAAAGCTTTGACAACAGAGGTTACCAGCTTGGCATTGAAGTTAGTCCCATTATCTGAGAGCAACACTTGAGGACAGGCATGGCAGTAGAAAACATCTTGTAACAGGAAGGCAGCAGTTGTCTTAGTTATGATGTCCTTTGTAGGGCAAGCCTCTACCCACTTGCTGAAGTGATCAACAGCAATCAGGATAAAATGACACCCAGAAAGTGAGCGGGAGAGAGGACCTACCGCGTCAATGCTAACAGTATGAAAAGCATGTTGAGGGGGAACTAATTTGAATTTGTGGGCAGCAGCTCAAGGCCTCTGCAGCTGTCAGTTGTGGCAGCTAGTTATGACGTCTGGAATCAGCAGGCAAAGGTTCTCCCGGAAGTAATTCTTTTGAAGCCAGTCAAAGGTCTTGGCAATGCCTCCATGTCCAGTCTCTTTATGAACTTGCGACACCAACAAGAGGCAAAGACTGGGTCGTACATAGGGCAGATACTGATCTTGTACCTTTTTGAAGAGTTGATTGTTGTGTATGAGGGTATCTTTGGATAGCTTGGACAAAGCCAGTTGGACCTCTTCTGTTTCACTCTCCCAAGAAGAAGGGTATCCAATTAGTTTCTACAACCAGTCAGCCTCCTCAAGATGTAAAGCAAGAATGGGCATTCTGGATAACCCATCAGTGTTCTGATGTTGAATCCCAGGGCAATGGAGCACAGTGAAGTCATAACCTTGCAGACGTAGGGCCCATCTAGCTAGCCACTCTTCTGGCTCCTTAAGTTGTTGTAACCATTTAAGAAAAGAGTGGTCAGTGACAACTGTGAAATGGGTACCATAAACGTAGTGGCAGAACTGTTTGACTACATGTAACACAGCAAGACACTCCTTCTCTGTGACACTATAATTCTTTTCATGCTTGTTTAGCACGCAGGAAGTGTAAGCCACAGGATGGTCTACACCCTTGTCATCTATTTGGGCCAGAATAGCCCCAATAGCAAGATTGCTAGCATTTGTGTATAGGATGAACTCCTTATCATAGTCAGGATACACTAGGATTGGCGCCTCTTAGAGTTTTTGCTTAAGGGTTTCAAAAGCTTGCTGCTGACTGGCAGTCCATTAAAAAGGGACATTGCGTAACAGCTGGACTAGAGGTTTGCTAGTATTGGAAAAGTCAGGGATAAACTGTCTGTAGTAGCCCATCATCCCTAGAAAGACTTGTACCTCCCGCAGGTTGGTGGGCGGAAGCATTTTGTTGATGGCTTCAAACTTCTTAGTCATTGGGCAAATACCTGTCTGGGTTACTTTATGGCCCAAGAATTCAAGACGCTCCTTGAAGAAAGCGCACTTGAAAGGTTTTAGTTTGAGGCCAGCTTCTCAAATCTTTATGAACACCTCTTTGAGGTGAGCCAGGTGATTGGTGAAAGTAGCACTGAAAACCGTTATATCATCTAAGTATACTAGGACACATGATAGCTTCAAGTTGCAGAAGATGGAGTTATGACCCTTTGGAAGGTGGCCGGGGCATTGCAGAGTCCCTGTGGCATGCAAGTAGGCTCAAACAGCCCTTCACATTTAATGGGCGCAAGTTTTTGGCAATCCTTGGGCAATAGGACAACTTGCCAGTATCCAGATGCCAGATCCATTGTGGAGAAAAACTTAGAGCCTCCAAGACGTCAAAGAGCATCATTAATACGTGACAAGGGGTACAAGTCCTTCTTGGTCAAAGAGCTTATTTGGCGGTAGTCTATCACAATACAATGACCTCCATCTTTCTTCTTTAAGATGAGTAGTAGGGATGCCCAAGGACTTTGGGAAGGTGCCAGCAGCCCAGCTTCCAATAGTTGTTTGAGCTCTTTAGATACCTGGGCGTCCTTCACACGGCTGTGACAATATGGTTTAGCACAGAAGGGGGGCATCACCAGTGTCAATCTGATTAATAACGCCTTTGGCTAACCCATAGTTGGTACTGTCCTTAGCAAAGATGTCAGAAAATTAGTCTAGAAAGTCTAGCACCTCTTTCTGTTGAACCAGGGACAGCTGTGGAAAGTCTTGCACAGTGAACAAGGATAGGACTTGGGGTTCATCCTCAAGTAGGTTGAAATCTTGGAATATGCCAAAGGGATGAAGAGACAGGACATCAGGAGCACTCAACAACTTGCCATATCCAACAACCTGCCCCCTAGACACAGTCATGGGGAGAGCAGTCAGGTTGGCTACCAACAATTAAACAGGGTCCTTATGGGAGACATCTAGGATTCCAGGACAGAGATAAGGTTTGTTGCTCCCTAACAAGGGGGGAGAGTACAGCTCCAAGAAGGTTTGTTCAGGTAGTTCATATAATATCTGGGAGTCTAGGATAGCCTGGGAGCCTGGGGGTGGTGAATGTGGACGTGGCTAGGAGAGGGATCCTCTTAGACGCAGGACAATCCATGGGTGGACATTTCATGTTTGAAGAGTGGGTGCATTATTTGAGGTTGAAACCCCCAGTGGGGTATTCTAAAGTGCACATCTTCAGGCGCTTCCCAGGAACTTTAACCGGCTCTTCAAAGATCAGAGGGACTTTGTATCCCAGAATAAAGAGGTAACCATCTTTCAAATTGATTATCCCATTATATTCCCTAAGGAACTGAGTTCCAACTAAGAGATTGTAACTCTCATTTTCCAAGACAAGTGCTGGCGCAGCTAGGAGAAGCTTGCCAAACCGCATGGGTTGAGCAGAGTACACCCCTATGGCGCGGGTCATAGAAAGTCCAGCCGTGCCATACAACTGGTGATAATTAAGGTCAGGGGCAAGTTTGAGTTTCTTCACAAGTTTGGAGGAGACAATGTTGACTGGCAAGCCAGTGTCTAAAACAGCCTTGATCTTCACTTTTTGAATGAATATCTCTACTTGAGTGGTAGTGCAGTCAAAGGGGGGAAGGACAGCCAGGATATCTTGAGCCTCTGCTAGTTCCTTATCCCACTTCTCAATCATGCATCTTAATCCTGGGAACTCCTTATAAACAGTTTGGAGAAGGAGCAAAGCAGGTAAATTCTTGAAGACAGAGTCAGCAACCTTGTCAGCTTCTTCTGACAACTCCACTAGCACAGGGGACCTCTTAGCTTGAGTGAGGTAAGGCCAAGAGATAACTTCTTTGGCTTCAGGCAAAGGCTTAGCAGTAGTTGTAGTCTTTCCTGATTGCAATTTATAGGGGACTGTAATGGTTTTGGGAACAGTCAGAACAGAGTACCCATATGCATTGGTTTTTCTATATCAAAGTCATCCAGGTCAGAGTTGTCAGAGATATTGTGGAAAAATAGGAGGATAGGAGGAGCCTCATTATCAGCAGGCTCAGAGTCAGATATAGAGGCAGGGATAGGAAGAGACTGGGAAGAATTGTCAACCAAGAGCGTTTCTGCCTCTAGGTTGACTGTTCTTTTCCCGCCTGTTCTTTTGGATCAGCTCCTTCAACCTGTGGGTTGGTGCAGACTTGAGAATGGTGATCTATCTGACCACAGTTGTGGCAACCTTAGCGTTGAGGAGGATTCTGTTAGTTCATGGTAAGAATGCAAGGACCACAGGAAGATGAAACAGAGTTAGAAGCAGCTATAATATCTCTAACAACTGCTCAAGAATGGGTAAGGTGCATGTCCTGCAACAGCGTCTTTATGCTCTTCATAGAGGAAAGCATGGCTTTATGGGCTTTGAAGTGAAGACACAGAAGCTGGTTAACTTTGAGGGCTTGAACACAAGCCATGTAAGCTTCATGGGCTGTCAATTGTCTGCTTGTTATCAGTTGTTGTCCTTCCATGTAGAACCTGTCTGCAAACTCATCTAGAGTCTCTTTATACTTGAAAGCAATGTGCATAAAAGGGTCCTTTTTTCTTCCAGGCTAAGGTCACCACCAAACTTGTCAATCAGAAGCTGCTTCATATCTTCCCATGTCTCAATGGTGGGTAGTTCAGGAACCACTACCTCCTGGGAAGTTGGGTGTAGACAGGTCAAAATATGTTCCTTCTTAACCTCCTCTGATGCTTGTCTCATGGCAGTTTAATAGATAGTTAGGAAAGCTGTGATTATTAAAGTTTTGGGATCAAAGACTTGCTTAAAGGTAGGCTTAAATTGTGCTTTGGGAGTTGGACCACCATTGTTGCTATCAAGTATGTTTATACACGGGGAAAATTCTGCTTTGGATTCAGAGGGGGACTGTCTAGCCCACAGCTGACAAACACTTTCTTCAAGGGTAGTCAGGGTCTCAACAGCGCAGGCACCCATATTGATAGCTTGAGTGGTCTTTTTTTCAGTAACATCTAGGTGTTCACCTTGGATGGTCACTATTGTGGAGAGCTCAGCCAGTCAAGAGGTAAGGGATGGCCCCACTGAGAGGCAAGGAGTGAACCTGTTGTTCACGGAGTTGATCAATTCACTCATCTCTTGTATATCTCTATCCAGCTCATTATGATCCTGCTTCAAATGATCCACCTTGTTAGCTAGGGCAATTAGTTCCCTAGTGCATTAGATTCAAGGGGCTCCTGGTAAGCCAGGGAAGCAACCATCTTTGTCAAAAACCCCAACTGGACTAGCAACAGTTGCCATCATCTTGCATAAGGCAGCAAGTTCTTGCTGTAGCTCAGCAACTTGAGCAGTCAACTCAAGCACCTGGGGGTCAGGTTGAGGCGCCTCAGCAAGACGTCCTTGACTGTGAGTTGTTGTTTGTAGCTCTTAATAATCCCATATTTTTTTTTTATCCACCAAGTCAGCAGAAGGGGGAGAGGGCGGAACATCTGGCTTGGGCGTAGATAATTCATTCACTTGACTCTGGAGTTTGGCTATAGCAGCAGCAGTGGCAGCTCTTTCTTGACCAAACACTGTACTGAGGTCATTAAGGCTGTTAGCAGCAAAGTCTGCTACCTGCTGTAGTTTCTCAAATAAATACGTGCTGAATGCATTGAGCTGCTGAACAAGTTGTTTGAAGTCAGTGAGATAAGCGTTTAAAGTGGAATCTACTTGATTTTGCCAGGGTTGTTCTAGCTGGCAAAACTTGTGTAGACGCTCTCTCACGTATTTGGGGATGGACTGGTGCATTTGTTTGATAGAATTAACCAAACAGGTCTGGGAGGTAACAGAGTTGCGCTGATTGTCAGATACCAAGGAAAATAGGGAATGGATCCACTGCTGGTAGGAAGAAAACTGGTCCCAGTGATGAGTAACTGCTGCTTGTAGAGACAAGATTTCTTGGACGTGGAGCCCCAACACCATTTGATGGTGGGCCAAGGCAGGCTGCACAAAGGACGATAGTAAGTGCTCAGCGGAGCCAGCTGCTGAGAGGAGATGCTGTGGAATTTGAAGAGCCACAATCAATTCATAGTATTCCACTTGACTGAACTGCAGCTGAAGGTGAGGGATGGCTCCTTCACGGGCTATCCCAAGGGCTACCAACATGACTTGATCTAAGTCAGGGGTACCCATGGGGTAAGCAACTAGGCAGGGACCATTCCCAAGGTTCAGTATTGTGGGGGTAATAGGCTGGTTGGCAATATATTCCTCAATAGGAGGGCTGGTAATTTCAGGTGAAGTTGGCTCTTGTATAGGCAAAGGCAAAGGACCTGAAAACGTGGATGTGAAAGTGATAACCAAGGGGCTTACAGCCCCTGTAGTAAGCACCATTTTTGTTGTGTTTTGAGGCGCAGCACAGACACACAACAAGGAATCCTAACCTTAGGATTGGATTTGTACTAAGTCTTGGTTAGATGACAGGGAAGGCTATGCAATTACCTTGCGGCCCTGGAAGAATAATCTCTACTAGTTGTGGCTAGAGAGAGGCGCAGAAGTACTGGAAGATACAAAGACAAAAATGTGAATATAACTTAATTTTATTGGAAAATGAGGAAAAGGAATATATAGTGGTTGTTGATACCACAAAACACTACCAGGATGGTAGGATCACTTGCCACAAGCATGAGTGGGGCAAGTGAGATGCGCAGAGTCAAGAAACCAAACAATTGTATTTCCTGATTCAGTCATAAACTCATTTCAAGAGGCAAAAGCAAAAGTGAGAGATTTTTCTTTGAAATGGCCCACCAAAGGCAAAATTGACACATGGTGAATAGTGGTATTCACGGCAGCAAGTTGTTGATGGACTAGTGCTAACCCAGCAGCTGATTGGGCACTAGTCCATCAACAACTTGCCACAGCAGCAATGGCGCACAATGGCAAAACAACCAGCCAATCATATTAATTAGTGCACACCACCAAAGAATTATTGAATGACCCTTTATGTCACAATAATCACTTTATTACTTGGCTCCTGATTGGCTTAAAGTTTATCATTAAGGTTTTGAATTTGGATCAGTAACAACTTTATCAAAACACAATTTACCTATAATTTTCTAATTCAAATTTAGCTGATCACCAAATTGTTGTTAATATTTTCACAAGGGGCTGTGTTTGGGTACTAAAATAACTGTTTTCTGGATCTAGATACATGGCATAGTAAATATATGATTTTATAGAAATAAGCTGAACATAAAGAATAAAACCAACTATAAACAAAGAGAAAATGAACAATCAAAATTCAAAATAAAGATAATATAAATAGAAAATGTTTGGCAACAGGAGTTTATTGAGGGGTGAGAAGAGAGATGCCTAGTAGGCGGAATAGTGTGGGAAGAAAGGCGTTGAGACAGTGCTGGCCTGTGAGGTCTGGGATTAGAGTGGGTGAGGCTGGAAGGTGGGGGTAGTGGTGGCGGGGGTAGGGGTAGGAGTATTGTGTATGATGGCCGCCATATTACGCTCATTATATTCATTGTCTGTCATTGGCTCAATTAGCTGGTAGATGGCTGTGGCACAGGGTGGGAGGCGCTTGTATTTCCATGATTGGTTGTCCATATTCACATGGAAAACCATCTGCGCAAATAAGTCAGGCACCATTTGGCAACCAAAGAGAGAATTGTGGTCAAGGACTCCAAGATAGAGGTCGTTGAAATCCTGAGGGTGGTGCTCCTGATGTGTATCTCTAATGTTAAAGAACACAAAATCACCCATATGGAAGTCTTCATGGATGTCTGGGTACACAGAGGCCTGGTGCCCGCGTTGCTGGATGGCCTCAAGGGCAGTGGAGCTACCCTCCATCTGGTGGCCCAAGAAAACCTGGTGCTTGGAATTCAAGCCATCCCAGGAGTCAATTAATCCACCAAGAATGTGGTTGTACTTGTAGCCATTGGTGAAATCTGGTTTTGTCCAATAGAAGACAAAACCCTTGGCTAAAACAGCCAGAAACGCACCAATAAATGTCCCCTTCTTGACCTTCTTCCTCCCTTTTTTGGGTGGCAGCTCTTCCTTGGGCGCCAAAATTGTCAAAAGCTATTGATAGCTCATATTATGAGACAAACATGAAATCATTGGACAAACTCATCAGGCATTTGACTAGGGTGAATTCAATGGCAGGATCATATGGGGAATCCTCACTGTCATCCCATTGGTTGCTGGTAACATTGGACAACACATGGACTGACACCACTTTGCCATACATCCAGAGCTGCACCATGTGCTCAGACACCCAAATGCCATGGTGTGCAAGTTGCTTCTGGAACTGGGTCAGGGGAAGCTTGGGGTCCCGCTGCAGGAGTTCAATCATTATTGGGTATGCCTTGGTGATTTGGGACCTGGGGGCCTTCTTTGGCTTCTTGGCTGTCCCAAACAGATTCCCCTTATTAATTAAGTTATTAAAATCCCGCATTACTGTGGCTTGGATGAATTGCAATTTGGTTGCAATATGATCCCAGGACAGACCCTGCAGGTTCAGTGCCACAATTTCCTGAAGAATTTTGGTGGTGATAATTTGTTGCTTGGGGTGCTGGGCCATGGGAGCTGAAGCCTGGTTAGCCGAGGGGATTCCAGGTTGACTGATGGCGGGAAGTTGTTCCAAATCAAGGTTGTCATCCTGATTGAATTGGTTGATGGGCAGCTTGTGCGGGGGTGGGTACGGGAGTGGGGGCAGAGCTAGACACTAAGTGACTACTGAACAAGTCAAAGCCATATGGGTCAGGGATCAGGTACAGGTCAGCTTCCTTGTTACCTGCCTCAAAGGCTTGGGTGTAAACAGGTGCCTCCACGCTTTGAGCCTTGCCTCCATTGAAGCTGGCTTGGCTGCTGGCGCTGTTGAAAATGTTGTTGCTTATGAAAACCATCTTAAAATAAAACCTAGGATAAAATCACTAAAAGTAGAAGCTTAAAATTTAATGATTTATTTTTATTGTAATCACTATTACATAATTGGAAGGTTCTTACAACCTTTTTACACAAATCAGGAGCCATGAAAATGAATAAAATGCCTCTGTTTCTAAATTAGATAGCTGTTGATTGGCTTTTAAACTGTTATCTTTCTATTTTAGGCTCCTCATATTAAATATCTTGTGTGACTTCATTCTGTTTTGTGCTTGTGGAATCTTGCTTCTAGATTGCTCAAATTTTGTTTTCATTTTAGCCCTTCTGTTGGTGCCTCATATGAATCCTGGTTGAATTATAATATACTCCAGAACAGCATCCATCCATCTCACTTGCTGTGTCAGTTCAGTTCATTTTGGTTGTGGTTTAAACAACATTGCTTGATACTTAATATAATTTTTTATAATGGGCTAGTGAAATTTTGTTTTTGTTTGACAGTTCATTTATTAACCAATTTTTTTAAACTATTTGAATCCTGAATCTTGCGCAACTTGGATATTGTTTAAATCTGAAATCATTTTGTTTAAATCTGAGGTATTTTTGGTTGTTGCCATAGCTTTTAAAACTACTTTATGTAATAAATATATCATTAAATATAATTATGAATTTTTTATTAGCTTTAAGTCATAATATTCAATTGATATTAATATTCTGTATATTGTTTGTATATACCAACTTTCAGGATTTCTGGATATTGACTAATTAACGGATTCAACAAAATAACGAGGGCCAGCAGTTAATTGTTCTAAGTAACAGTTTCAAAAAAATAACGTGGGCCAACAGTTAATTGCTCTTAGGAATGGTTTCAACAAAATAATGCAGGCCGCAGGTTTGTGAAATCAATGATCAAATCATATCCTGACATTAACATAACCCCTATTCCTGATTAATGAGCAAAACATGCAGATATTGCGCAATTAATTAGTTCACCTCAACAACCACCTCAAACATGCTTCTCATAATAATTACTATTCTAAACTTTAATTATATCCTAGAACAAGGGCCATCATATGGGCCATCCTCTGAAAAACTTCTAGAAGAGTCCAACATGAACTGGGCTTTCAGGCCAAACACTCTAAGATAAAAGGATTTGAGCCTATTATATTAGAGTAGCTTTGATGAAGTGAAACAATCATCTCTGTGAACTAGTAGCCATCACTGGCTAGCTAGCCCTGGAAGTGGTCCAGGTAGACAGAGAGAATACCAATCTGTGGAAGATGTCAATTTAGCCTTCCAATAAAACCACCCCAAAAAGGATGGGCCTCCTGCTGTGTTGACCTAATGCTACTTCAGTCTCTTTTAGCGTCGTGAGCTAATGTGGATAAAATGCAAGCAGGCAAGCTGCCTTAAAGCCAGTTCCATTGGAATAAAACACAGATAATTCTTTATTAAATTGATGATTGATCCAAGTCCTATTTCCTTAATGTGATCCTCTCTTAGGCTTTATTAGTAGAGCAAAAGATCATACTGTTGCCATAAAGTATAATTATCTATACTAAAATATAGAGACAACACATATGAACCTATATCCAGAAGTAAGAAGAACTGCCCAAATTCTTCAGGCCTGATGCCCTGTCAGACTTGCTACTTCTGATGACAACAAAATATTCTGGGCCAAAGGTTACGTCAAAGTCACAGGTTCTATGTTATTTCCTAATGTTAGAAGACTTAGGATATCTTCTGGTGGATGATAAAATACCTGGTCCACAATTTTCTGACACCAACCCATTCTTGGAATCATGAATGACATTTTTTGTCCAAGTATAACATAGTTTTTCCTTAAATCATTATACTAATTATAATCCAGAGCACAAATTTATTAAAAAAGATGATCACTTTCATGGGCTATACAGTAGTTTTTAAACCTATTGAGATAAATGTATATTGGTCAGTTTAGAACGCATGAACTCAGTCTAAAAACAAAATCAAAGTGGATCCAAATCTATTGCAATTTAATATAAATTCTTTCAGGATTTCTGGATATTGACTAATTAACAGATCCAACAAAATAATGCGGGCTAGCAGTTAATTACTCTTAATAATGGTTTCACCCATGTTGCAACTGAACCAATGAGGATTCAGTATTTGGAATTGGGGAAGACAACAGTCCAATAGAAAGGACAGAATAATAAGAATAAGGTGTTGTTTATTGTAGGATATTGTGATTAATATACTATATGGGGAAAGCCACAAGGCCACAAGGGGGTGGCATAGTGGGGAGTTCCATGTAGGGTTTGGAGCTGAGGAATAACTTGTGCAGGGATCAGCAGGTCAAATTGGCAATGCTCCTAATTAGGATGAAGTTCCCGCCATTTGACATTGTCACCAGACTCATTCATAACGTTAGATACGTCAAGGGGCGACTCATCAAGCGCCCCCTGTGTATCGTAAGATACATTGGCAGGCGAGGTTTGAACCTTGGTTGCAACACCCCCCTTGCCCCCTGCTCGTTGTCAGACACCAGGACTGGAGTCTGTGGAAGGTCTGGGAAGGTCTGCACAAACAACCTTTGTGTGGGGGTGGCACAACAGGGGCGCAAGCAATTGTGGTGAAGTTTATTGGTGTTTCCCTGGGCATCCTCAAGTTGGTAGGTGTGGTTGTAATAGACGGCAGCTACCTTGAAGAGCCCTAGGTGGTTGGGTTCTAATTTGGCAGAATTGGGATTGAGGGTGTAGGCGGGATCACCTATGGTGTATCTAGCTTTGAGGTGTTTTGTCCCCCCTGCAATCTGCTTGTGTTTGATCTCCTGGGCTTTGGCGCGCCATTGGTCTAGGGATGGGGTTGTTACCAGGGATGCTTTTTGGGAACTCTGGACTGTAGCTTTCCCTGTTCCACCCCTGTCAGACTGTCAGGTGTTCCAAAGACCAGGGTGTTAGGACTGAACCCAGTGCCCCGGTTGATTCTTGCTCACAGGATCAGTAGGGCAGTGGGAAGATGTTCATTCCACGCAGTATTAGGATGCTCTTGCAAGAGTTTGGCAATCAGTTGAACCAGGGAGCCATTTAACCGTTCCACGCGGCCATTGGCTTGCGGATGGTAGGGGGTTGTAACTATACATTGGAGCGCGTTCTCGGCGTAGTAGGCCTTCATGAAGTGCCCAACAAGTTTGGGGCTGCCATCTGTGATGAGATGTTTGGGTTGCCTAAAGTGGACCACAATTTCCTTGCCAATAAAGCGGGTGATGGTGGTGGTGGTGTGGTTGGTTGTGGCCCAGGCCACTGGCCAACACGTGAAATAGTTGATAGCGGTGATAATATACTTTTTACCTAGCCTGTCTTCGGGAAGCGGTCCCACAATGTTGAGGGCCCACTGTTCAAAGGGTTCCATAGCCTTAATGGGTAGGACAGACTTAGGAGGTGCTGGTTTGGATGTATTCTTTTCACACAATACACATGTCTCAAGGAGGTCCAGGATGTCTTGGCGCATGCGCAGCCACCAAACCTTACATTTCATGATCTCAAAGAGGTTACGCCCTCTGATATGACCCAAGGTTTGGTGGTAGTGTAAGATGGTGTCTCCTTGTTGTGTAGTGGGAATATACGGTGTCTTCTTGCCTGTCTCTGCTTGGCAACAGACATTTCCAGCATTGATAGTGAATTGACTCTTGTTATCCTTCAGCTTGGAGATGGTGACCAAGTTAAGGCCCTTGTAGTGGGTTGCCTCAGGGCGCAGATAGAGCATGGGCCAGTTGGGGTCCAGACTGTTGTCCCCAGTGATGGACGCTACGTTGAGTTGTGAAAGAGCATTGGCTGTAACCAGCTCTTTCCTGGGTTTATATTTGATGTGTAATTGATAGGGGGACAGGCGTTCAACCCATCCTGCTTGGCGGCGTGTCAAATGGGACTGTGTGTTGAAGTATTGGAGGGACTTATGGTCTGTCAGGACGCGGGGTGGGAAGGTTGCACCTTCCAAGTAACAGCGCCACTTCTCAACGCAGTGTACCATGGCTGCCAGCTCTTTATCATGGATGGGATAATGTTGTTCTGAGTCAGTGAGCTTCCTGGACTCATATGCTACGGGAAGGAAGACGCCATTGTCCGTTTCTACCCTTAGCACGCCCCCTATGGCCCTGTCAGAGGCGTCAGTTTCAAGTTTGTACTGTTGGTTTTGGTTGGGGAATTGCAGTACTGGTGCTGTTTTGAGCCTTTGCTTCAACGTCTTGAAGGCTTGATCTCTGTTGGGGGTCCAATGGAAGCGCTGTCTGGTATTGAGGAGCTCAGTAAGAGGTGCAATTAGTTCCCCGCAATTATGAATGAACTTGCTTACATAGGCAACCATGCCCAAGAATGTTTGCACTTGGCCCACATCAGTGGGGGGGCGGCATGCTAGTGATTGCCTTGATTTTGGCAGGGTCAGGCCTTATCCCTTGGGCAGAGATGGTGTGCCCAAGGAATAACAACTCTGACTTGAGAAACTCACATTTGGAGGGTTTAGCTTTTAGCTGGTTTTCCTGAAGGGTGTTGAGGACAGCACAGAGGTGTTGGAAATGTGTGGTTTGATCTTGACTGAAGACAAGAATATTGTCAAGGTACACAATCACGCACTTCCCAATCAGTTCCTCAAAGGCTTTGTTCATCAACGTGGCAAAAGTGGAGGGAGCGTTGGTCATTCTGAAGTTCATGACACAACACTCAAACAACCCGTAGTGTGTGCAGAAGTCAGTTTTTGCCTCATTCCCTGGTGCAATGCAGACCTGGTTGTACCCCGCAGTGAGATCAATCTTGTTAAAGACCTTTGCGCCTGCAAGTGTATCAAACAGGTTGTCAATCAGCAGCAGGGGGTATTTATTTTTAACTGTCACCTCATTTAGGGCGCGGTAGTCTGTGACCAGGCAAAGAGACCCATCCTTCTTAGCTACAAAGAAGACCGACATCCTGTATGGAGAGAGCAAGGGGCAAATGAATCCCTTATCAAGCGCATCCACAAGGTGCTGGCAGAGGGTTTCATCTTCCTTTGGTGTGAGACGGTATAATGGTCGTGCTTTAGGTAACAATCCTTGAAGTTGTACAGTGTGCTGGATCTCCCGGGGTGGAGGTAGTTGTTTGAGTGTTTCACTGAATACGTCCTTGTACTCCTCAAGGAGTGCAGCTAGCGCTGGTGGGGGTGATGTTGACAAGGGAGGGACTGCAGATGGTTCTGCATGGATAAATTTGACTGAAAATTGGTTAAAGTCTAGTTTCCCCCCTTGAAATTGTATGAGCCTGTTTCTGTCATTCTGACAAACACAGTGACATGTAGTAGTTTGTTCATTTCCATGGGGTAAATCTGAAAACCCACCCCATTTCTATTGAGGGTGGTGACAGAGGCACCCCAGTCAATGTAAGGGCAGTTATGCCAGAGCCAGTTGAGGCCAGCAATTACGTTGTGGCTGAGGCCTGCTATGATTGGTCCAGAGAGCTTAACCTGGATGTTCCCCCATTTTTACAGAGAAGGGTACTGTCTCGTGGGTGATGGTAATTCTGTGGGAATCAGCAATGTGTACTGCTTTGAATCTGCTGGGTACTCAGTCTGATTGTTGGGAGTCAGCAAACGCCTGATCTACCATGGTGTGATCAGCCCCGGTATCTACCAGTAACTTGTGGGTGTTCCCACGGAAACAAAAGGGGTAGGACAAGTGTGTTACTTTATTTGAGGAGTGAGCGGCTTGCAACACGGGGTTGTTGCTATGGACCTGAAAGATATCTAGGGTTTCAACCTCGTGAAGATTGTAGTTGCGGGAGTTCTTTGTAAGCAAGGGCTGAGAGGGCGAGTCAGTTGGGGTTGTAGGGCCTCTTGTTGTTACAACCCCCAGGCTTTTCCCTGGTCCTCAATTAGCGCTAGCTGGAGCTCCCCCTTGCGGGGGCGTTTAGCTGCACCTTCCTGCTGTTGAGGTTGAAAACGTCCCACTTGACCTTGACCATTGCTAGGTGCAGGATGTGGTTGGGGTGGAGTATTGTTGGTGCGGCGGAAGCCCATTAAAGCCTGGTTACTGGCCTCTACAATGGCTTTATAACAGTTGTTGATAGAGGTGCAGCAGCCTATGGGAACCCACTTGCAAATATGGGGTTTTAAACCATTGACTATGAGAGTGAGCAACATGGTGTTCCCATTGGTCACTGCTTTGGGGGAGGCAGCAAGGGCTTGTTGCCACGCAGCAAGATACTTGGGGACGGAACCAGTCTGCTTGATGGCTAGGAGGGGAGTCCCCAAGATAATGGGAGAGAAGGTTTTGCTATACCGGTACTTGGCAGCGTCTCAAAATGTTGCCCAGGTGACGTCAAATTCCTGGCTGGCCCAGTTGGTGAACCACACAGCGGCAGGCCCCGTAAGCCAGCCAGATGCAGTGGCAACCCACATGGACTCAGGAACCTGACAGATACAAAGGTGTGTTTTGGTGGACTGGAGCCAACTGACAATGTCAGCTCCTTTGACACCGCCAGTGAAGGACTCTAGTTGGAGGTTGAGCATATGTTGCAACAGATCCAACTGTGGCAGTGTGACGCTAGTGTCACGCTGCCTGAGGCGGAGCCAATTGTATACACTGGTGAGAACTAACTGTTCTTGATAGATGGCATATCCTTTGGAAATGTCCCCCTTGGGGATTGGGAGGAACGTCTCTTGTTGTGGAGTAGCCATGCGGCCCGTACTCTGTCCTTTCTTGGGGGGAATTTTGTTTTTGAAATAGATCAAACCTACTTCTGCTACCACTGTTGCAACTGAACCAATGAGGATTCAGTATTTGGAATTGGGGAAGACAACAGTCCAATAGAAAGGACAGAATAATAAGAATAAGGTGTTGTTTATTATAGGATATTGTGATTAATATACTATATGGGGAAAGCCACAAGGCCACAAGGGGGTGGCATAGTGGGGAGTTTCATGTAGGGTTTGGAGCCAAGGAATAACTTGTGCAGGGATCAGCAGGTCAAATTGGCAACGCTCCTAATTAGGATGAAGTTCCCGCCATTTGACATTGTCACCAGACTCATTCATAACGTTAGATACGTCAAGGGGCGAGGTTCAAACCTTGGTTGCAACACCCACATAACGCGGGACAGCAGTTAATCACTCTTAGGAATAGTTTCAACAAATTAATGTGGGCTGTGGGTTTATGGAATCAATGGATTCATATGATCAAATCATATCCTGGCAATTGCAAAATCCCTATTCCTAATTAATAGTGAAATATGCAGATATTGTGCTATTAATTAGTCCACCTCAACAACCACCTCAAATTCTAGAACAAGGGCCATCATAAGGGCCATCACCTGAAACACTTCTAGAAGAGCCTAAAATAGACTGGGCCATCATCTGAAACACTTCTAGAAGAGCCCAAAATAGACTGGGCTGTCAGGCCAAACACTCTAAGATAAAAGGCTGTGAGCCTATTGTATTAGAGCAGCTCTGATTAAGTGAAGAATTATCTCCACCAACTAGTAGCCAGTCCGGCTAGCTAGTCACCTGGAACGTGGTCCAGGTTCACAACTACTCTGCTCAGATTGAGGGATAGTTGCACAGCTTCAGAAAGGATACTGAGCTGTAGAAGTTGTCAAGCAAGCTTCTGTCACAAACTGCACTCACTCAAGGTTGGGCCAGAGCTAACTCAGATAAACACGGGCAGCCAGGCTGCCTCAATATCAGTCTTCTAATAAAGAGTTGATATTTCAAATCCTTTCCTTAGTCCAATTCTAATTAAGTGGAGAGCAAAAGATCATACTGTCGCCATACAGTATTAATCCCTATAGTAAAATATAGAGACAACAACTTTTGAACCTATATCCAGAAATAGGAAGAACTGTCCCAAATCCTTTGGGCCTTGGGCCCTGTCAGACTTGCTACTTCTGATGACAACAAAATATTCCAGGCCAAAGTTTACGCCAAAGTCACAGGTTCTCTGTACTTTCCTAATGTTAGAAGACTCAGGATATCATCTGGCTGATGATAAAATACCAAGGTCCGCAATTTTCTGACATTGGTGCTCACTAGTACTTTTGTTCTCCTAATAAAAGTTTGACTATTCTGCCGTTGGCAGCCTAGTCTTTGTAGCGGGGGAGGTTGCACATTGGCTGTCTGCCATTTTGCATAATGAAAAAATTATTCAAATATTAAAACAAAAAGTAAATAAAAAATAATAAAAAAAGAAAATAAAAGAAAAAGTTAAAAAAGGATGATTATATTTAAAGCAATTTATTGCAACGCAAATCCCCTGGCCCCCATTATCTTTTCAAGTGGACGGGGGGTCTTTGGGTTGATAGGCGCTACCACCCCAGTCTAGCTCTTTATGCAATGCAAGGAGTACCAACATCACCTGTAACCAGGCCCGTTGCCCTGTATGAAACAGCTGCAAATAGTTGACTATTGGCAAGTTTATAGCAAACTCAGGATCACAAACACAAGTGACTCCACATTCAGGAGGGAAGCAAATGCCAAGAATAAGCAAGTCAACAATGAAATTGCCAACATAACTATATATTACAGGCAGCGGGACCTTAAGGTGGTAGATTTCCCGCCTATAGTATTCCAGCAATACAGGCATATGTTGCAATTGCAAATGAGGGTACTTGTCCAAGGAAGAAAGAAGCAAGACTCCCAACACACACATAGCAGGGAGATACTGGGATCACTCACCTTTCTGCAGATGAACATAGCAAGACCTTGCTGCTATGTTGGGCCGGCTGGCCTTGTGATCCTTAAAGCAAATTGCTAATCTGTCAGAGTAACCAGGTGACGCAGGAAGGGGCAAAGACCAACACTTCAGAACTACACCGGCAAAGGAAAGAGCACACTCAATTTCCAACAATAAAACATGGCCCACATCAACTTGAGGACGGGCAAGCTCTCTAACAGCAGCCGCAAAGGACTGCCGGAGCTGCACCAGATCCCTACTTGAGCTCCCACGCTCACCCACCAAGAAGCGCTTCCTGGGATCAACCAAAGGCTGATTTTGCATTGCCAGGAAGAGGAACTCCGCCAGAATATCTGAGCCGGTTAAAACCCTAAAAGGGCTAAAACTAGCGCTATGGACATTGCCTCCAGGTGCAAGCGCTGGGGAGCTCCCTCAACTGGTAGATTGGCTTTCAATAGCAAGTCTTGGGGGAGTGGATTGTCCCAGGACTTAACAGGTCTTTGGGTTGCAAAGACTTGCTATCTGCACCAGCCACAGAAGTGTGACCAGCCCGGCTATCTGGACCAACAAAACATGTGGGCCGCTGGGCCGTGAGGAACTAGGAAAATCAGTAGCTAAACCCTCTGGACCAAAGGATTACAAGTTTAGAGTACCAGCTGCAGACGTTGCCTCTGTTTCTGTTAAGAAATATTCAGTGGAAGGACAAGAAGCCTGATGCTGAGTAACCAAGTACTTACAGTACTCACGGGGATACTTCCTCCACCGCCGCTTTCCCTCTTCATCAATATTATTGTAATACTTTTCATACTCAGTTTGAGCAGATAAGTTAGACATAATAGATGAAGGAGCCAATGACATGAACCCTTATATTTAGTCAAGCGGAGGGAAATGTCAGGATTTCTGGATATTGACTAATTAACGGATTCAACAAAATAACGCGGGCCAGCAGTTAATTACTCTTAATAATGGTTTTGCCCACATAACGCGGGCCAGCAGTTAATCACTCTTAGGAATGGTTTCAACAAATTAATGTGGGCCGTGGGTTTGTGGAATCAATGGATTCAAATGATCAAATCATATCCTGGCAATTGCAAAATCCCTATTCCTAATTAATAGTGAAATATGCAGATATTGTGCTATTAATTAGTCCACCTCAACAACCACCTCAAATTCTAGAACAAGGGCCATCATAAGGGCCATCACCTGAAACACTTCTAGAAGAGCCTAAAATAGAATGGGCCATCATCTGAAACACTTCTAGAAGAGCCCAAAATAGACTGGGCTGTCAGGCCAAACACTCTAAGATAAAAGGCTGTGAGCCTATTGTATTAGAGCAGCTCTGATTAAGTGAAGAATTATCTCCACCAACTAGTAGCCAGTCCGGCTAGCTAGTCACCTGGAACGTGGTCCAGGTTCACAACTACTCTGCTCAGATTGAGGGATAGTTGCACAGCTTCAGAAAGGATACTGAGCTGTAGAAGTTGTCAAGCAAGCTTCTGTCACAAACTGCACTCACTCAAGGTTGGGCCAGAGCTAACTCAGATAAACACGGGCAGCCAGGCTGCCTCAATATCAGTCTTCTAATAAAGAGTTGATATTTCAAATCCTTTCCTTAGTCCAATTCTAATTAAGTGGAGAGCAAAAGATCATACTGTCGCCATACAGTATTAATCCCTATAGTAAAATATAGAGACAACAACTTTTGAACCTATATCCAGAAATAGGAAGAACTGTCCCAAATCCTTTGGGCCTTGGGCCCTGTCAGACTTGCTACTTCTGATGACAACAAAATATTCCAGGCCAAAGGTTACACCAAAGTCACAGGTTCTCTGTACTTTCCTAATGTTAGAAGACTTAGGATATCATCTGGCTGATGATAAAATACCAAGGTCTGTGATTTTCTGACAAATTCCTTAATTTTTTATTTTGTTTTTAGACTGAGTTCATGCGTTCTAAACTGACTAATATATGTTTATCTCAACAGGTTTTAAAACTACTGTATGTAGATCATAAATTTCAGAGTGTATATATGGTGAGATGAATTATTTTTTATTAATGCTATTTATTTATATTATAAATTTAATATTTTTGTAGTGCTACAATAAAGTGAATTTAAAAAACTACAAGTGCTATAGACCAGCCAATCATAATTGGCATTAATTTTTGTTTTCTTTTTGCTTGGCCCAGCCAAGACACGCCTCTGTTATTGCTCCCAGTTTAACTTAGTAAAATAAGCCTGTTGAAAATAAATTATGTCTTTTTTTGCAAATTAGCACACCAACTTTTGGTCAATCTAGCACCCAAACACTGGCTTCTCTGGTGCTAGATTGGCCACAAGTTGGTGTGCTAATTTGCAAACAAAGATGTGTTATATTTTCAGCAGGCTTATTTTACTAAGTTAAACTGGGAGCAATAACAGAGGTGTGTCTTGGCTGAGCCAAGCAAAAAGAAAACAAAAATTAATGCCAATTATGATTGGCTGGTCTGTAGCACTTATAGTTTTTAAATTCACTTTATTTTGGCGCTAAAAAATACTAAATTTATAATAGAAATAAATAGAACTAATAAATATTAAATCAGCTGCATTTAACTTGTGGTGTTATTAAAATCAATCCTCATTGTAGTTAAATATACAATATATTTTATCACAATAAAAATACTTACTAGTTAAACCAATATATATTATATAATTAAAAAATTGTTTGGGGTGAGGTTTATTTGGAAAAATGTGGGAGTGGATGGGGAAAACTAGTTGGCGGGCTGGGTTGTGGGAGGAGAATGTGATTAGCTGGGCATTCGGGTCAACTGGGATTATTGGATGAGGGTTGAGGCAGCTGAAGGTCCTATGGATGCATTGTTGTCTTGATTGGCTTGGAGGAATTGATGGCATATGTCATCATACTCAGACTTGGGGAAAACAGTGATTGGCTTGTATGCTGGGGAATTGTGAAGGGGCATCTGGGGATCCTTTGGTGATTGGCTGCTTCTGTGAGCATTCAGGGCCATCTTTGTGAACATATCAGTGACCTTTTGACAGAAAAACAGCAGTTTGATCATTGGCTGCACTAATCACCTGGTTGAAGGTTGTGGGGTTACGCTCTTGGATTGAGTCCCCAGTGTTGAAGAAGAACACTTCTCCCAGGTATAGATTGGCATGAACAGCAGGTAAAATTGAGACACTGTGGTTGTCTGCTTGTATTTTTTTGGAGGCCACTTCAGTGCGCTCCATTTGATGACTCAGGAATATTCTGTATTTGAAATTGACCAAGCTCTAGGTAGCAAGAAGGTCAGAGAAGAATTTTCTGTATCAGTACCCATTGGTGTAACTGGATGTGGTTTGGTAAAATACAGTCCCTGTCAGGATCAACAATTCTCCCCCTCTGGAACCCCAGGCCCAGGAGCAGGAATTAAACCCTGAACCAGGATCCCCACAGGCCGCCAGGCCTATGGACTGCCCGCCCGCATTTTTCTGGGATCAAGCCCCCGTGAGCTGATGCCAAAATTGATGGCCCATGCAGTCAAACAGACCAAGCCAAGGAAATTATTGCACCAAGTGGAATGCCAATTACAGCACCTAATGGAGGTACCAAAGCAACAACTATTAGCTTCATGAGTTTGAAGTCTACACCAGCAACCAATCAGGAGCCAACCCAGGAAAGAGGCACAGGCCTGTGACCTGGCCCCATGACCACAATGCTAGAGCCAGATAATCAGGTAGCCAAATTGAGATCCTTGAACAATGAAAGAACTCCCGGGCCAAGTGCCATCTTGCTGCCTTCAGACCCAAGTACCCAATTCCCCCGGCCCAGCTTTCCCCAATGCCCTGATGACCCCCCATGGAAAATGTTAAGTTTGGAGGTGGGGTGCTATATAGACCAAAGGACCCTGCGCTCCAAACTTATTGCCATTTTTGAATAAAGGTTATGTTACTTTGGCTTATACAGATATTGCCATATTTTGTATTTGCTGTCTATCAATTCAGTTCTAGATCTCCTGGCCCTCCTGCCCCACTGCCTGCAGTTTTCTGTCCTCCTGGTGCACCCTTTGGGCCCGTTCACTTCACTGATTATCCCTTGAAGCCCGAGTACAAGGATTATACACCAGAGAAAATCCTCAACTTGACCCGCTAGCCTGCATTCAATCTGCTATTAGATACAACTGCCAAGGCCTGTGGATATTCTCTACACCAAAACTATTTAGAGGAAAACTCAATTATCTCCCGGCCTACAATATCTACATGGAACCACCTGTAACACCCAAACCAATGCCAGCCTCTTCACCCAACCTTCCAACCAACCATACCAGCAAGCTTTTTGGAATAGTGTACATCACCCTCACGGGGGTGGTGGACACCATCATACCAGCTGCCGGCCTGTGGCCTTGGGTGGGAAAGTCTGCTTCCTATCTTCTAAAGTTAGCTCCTCTCTTGTGGTGGGATCTGCCCACAAAAACCCCTGCCCAAGTTACCCCCAAAAACGGCGGGCCTGCCACCCAAAACTGGATCCCTGACAGTCCCTTTTGGGGAAGGTGAAAGGGATGCACCAATGACAGTGCCCTCTGTTCCCTTTTTTTACCCTTGTATGTGTTCTTTTTACCCAAAATTTCATAGTCATGTGCTTGTAATGACAATTCATAATAGGCTATAAAGATTACAATGTCCAAAATACTGGACAGGAAGCAGGTGATTGTGGCACCAATCACAGGGTTGTAGGGCAAATAAGAGACACCTATAACTCATCTGCCAGCCAATTAATTAGAACCAGAACACTGAAAACTAGTCCATGCATCCAGAGCTGTGTAGTGCAGCAAGCAATGAAGATGTTGCAGAGCCCAAGAAGGTAACAGAACTCAGTCATTTGAAGGTAGGGGTACTGCTGGAGGATGTCAAGCATTAGAGGATAGGCATGATTGATCTGGGATTTGATCTGCTTCTTTGGCTTCTTGGCCAGCTTTTTACTTCCTCTCTTCAAGAAGGCTCAGAATTCACATCTTATCACTGCCTTGGTGAATTGTAGGTGGGTGGCAATTTCAGCAAATTTCACACCACTCTGTTTGAGGCTCATAATCTCCTATATGATTTCATTGGTTACTAGGCGTCATTTTTGGGGCTCACTGGGAATAATGGTATCCAGATTAGGAAGTGCTTGGTTTGTGTTAGATTGAAGTGATAAGCTGCATGATTCAAGGACAAACAATGAGGATATAAAATACAAATTTGAAGTTGCTTGATCAACAGGAGACCAAATCTGGAGAACAGCTTCAGCATCTTGGAGCCAGCATTAGTGTAGCAGAAGATGGACAACAAAATTTTTGCAGAAAGAGTAATTTGTAGAGTCAAATTAGAAGATGAATCTGAAGGTGACAATGTGTAAAGAGAAGGCCAGGGTGCCAACATGGATTTGATTACAACCTTGAAAATAAAGAAAGCTAATCTCTCAAGGACAGGGGCAAACAGCCCCAGATGAGCCAACATTTTTTTGTGGATAACTTCTTTATTCAAGGGTAAGTAAGATATCTATAAACAAGTTTCTAGAGGGGAATAGGGAAAGTTTTGAGGAAGCTTAGGATGGAGGAGGAGGAGTTTTAACAGCATCTGATTGGTTGTTAAGAATATTTTCAACAGTTTGGGGTCTTGCTGTCAACTTTGACTTGATGGCATCATAATTTGAAAAGTTTAGATGAGCATCAGGTCAAACACTACCATCTCCTGCAAGGGTATACCACGTAACTTTCTTATCATAATTAATTGGGAAAAAGTATGGCAAGTCCAAATTTTCTAGGGCTATTTGGGCAACCCCTGCTTTGACCCATTTTTTGTCAATGACAGCATTTAATTTGTCTATTTATATCAAGGATTTGGCGGTGGTTCTTTGCTGGTTTTTGGTTTTACAAGGGCAAACTATTACTTCCATTTGCCTTTCTACTGTAACAGTTTGATTGGCTCAAATTGTCAAGTGATGGTTAGATTGGGTTGGATGGGACTACAGTTACCCAGTCTCTAAATTGTGGCACAGGCTTAAGTTGGGCCTGTTCTTGGGTTTCAGCATATTGGCTATCAGCAAAGCCACCCAGTGCTGCTCCTGGTGACACATACAACTTGACCTCCTCACGGCTTAAGTTTAGTTGGGTGTACACAGGGGCTGTGATGGGTTTATTCTCTTGAGCAGCAGCCTGAGCTTGGAGTAGCTCCTGGTACTGCCCATTGACAATATCAAAGTTATCTTCACTTGGGAAACTCATTGTAAACAATAACAATAAAAATTCTATTAAAAATAGAAAAGCAAAGTATTTTCAAAGTATTAGTTTTATTTAAATGTGTGCTCCTTTTTGAGACATGCTCTCAGACATGAATGCTCAAATTTAAAAGCACATACATCAAAAATAATGCTGCAGTCCCCTGAATAGATTTTGTTGGGTTTACTCCTGAAATCCACTCTTTCTATTTTGAGTCCCAAAAATAATCAATAGTTTCAAAAAAACGAGCTGTTCTGTATTTGAACTCATCACTTTGGTGATTGAACCTCATTTGTTCTCTGTTTGTATCATTTTTGCTACACACCCATGATTGAATTTGATGTAGATTGCTTCAGGATGTACCTGGTTTGGGTTTGTTTTAAATATGGGTCTCATTTGTTTGCTCTCTCATTTCTGGGATACAGTTTTTGACTTTAATTTGTTGTGTGATTGGCTATTTCTGCTTTCTGGACCTAGATAAATGGAAGTTTTATTGAGTAAATTGCCCTTCAGCTGGTTCCAGTTGGAATTTGTTGTGTGACTGAGCCTATGCACTCTAAACTGGATCATATTTGTTTGTCTCAACAGGTTTGAAAACTACTGTATAGATCAAATCATTAAGGATCATCTTCAACCTTTCCTGTGCTTATTTTGATGATAAATTGCGTAATAATTCCAAGGCAATTGATGAAGCTTATTGTCTGAATTTTATAAAGTTTAGGGAATATGTGAAGCTTATTACAGATGGTATCCAATTAAGTTACTTATTTAGTATTTAAAAGCTTATGTTGTTTGTCTTGTGTATCTCTTCCTTGTCTGCCATCCTCACCTCAAAAAGTGAAATCAGGTGAGGAATTGTTTTATTGACTATTGCTGTATTATCAATGTGGTCTGAAAGGAAGCACACAAAATCTTGAATCATGTAAGTATTTATGGAGTCTTTTCTTGATTGAAATAGTGTGCTAGTATTCAGTTCAATATATATTAGCATTTTGGATGGATAGCACTAGACAAATTCATCTGAAAAATCATCAAAATTGGCAAATATTTTTTATATGGTTCAATCAATGACAGGAGATTGACAGAAACTCATGTTTATCAGCCTTTTCAACTTGCTGAGAGCACCTTTCCAGGGAATAAATTCACTAATTGATGCTACATCTGCTAGGTATGACAACAAGATTCTTCCAACTATTTTTGTGACTTATCTAGGTGTCAACAAAATTACCTGTTCAAACAGACAATTAAAGGGTCCATAAACCTATTGTGATGTTTGAGACCCCTTCAACAACTTCTGTTTCTTTCTGTTATCAAAGTAGCAAATCAATAATAAATTATTTAAATAAAAGCTGTATATTCTTTCTTTTGCAGCTACTTCTTCTATGAAAACAACATCTGAGTTTTTCTGTAGTGATGAGTGTTGCTCCTGTTGCAACATCTACAATTACTCCCTCACAGGAAACTAATTCCCTGAGTGACTCGCCAAATGATTCCCTGACTAATCATTGAGTCAGTGGCACTATCATCATTTGGCCATCTATTACGGGAATCAAACATTTTTAGTCCTGAGCAGAACATAACTTGTACAAGCCTCATAACTTAAGAGAAACAATTACTTGGATAAGCCCCATGAGTACCACGACATACATGGATAGTATGTGGCTCCCCATGATACTATATAATACTCTAACCTCATATCAAATAAAGTATTATTCTCTTGTTAATTTCCCCCTTCATTTTGTTTTATATACTTCCCAGAAGTATATACTTGACACTTCACAACCTATCTTGCCTTCAGCATTCCTACTTATCTTGATACCGACCTTTCTGGTGCAATTCTCTATGAGAAAACAGGCATTTCAACATGAGGATAAGACTTTTAATTTGGGATACTGTATAAGCCATTGACAGCTACAATGGTATACACTTTTCTTGATTAAATTATTGATACATGATTATAGTATCAATTATATACTTTTTGGAAGTGTATGAACAAGATAGATAGGAAAATTAAGTAGAGATTGGTACTTTATTTGATAAAAAGATAAATTATTATTAGTATTGTGAGAAGTCACATACTGTCCATGTAGGTCATAGGGCTTGTCCAGGTAGTGTTCCTCATAGGATTCAAAAATTTGATCCCTATACAGTATGAGAGTGTATGGGAGAAGTGCCACCAACTATTTGGTAGTTGGTTCATTTCTCAGGAAAGGGTTTTCCAAAAGGGAGTAATCAAAGAGAATGCAACAATAGGTGGATTTAACTATTTTTTAACTAATTTTTATTGCTATTTATATTTGTTATATTTGCTTCAAAATTTCATTTTCAATTCTATCAATGTTAGCTATTTTTATTATGCATTAGCTTGGCTGAAACTCAGATGAAGCCAGCTAGGGCTACTGAATCTTCTTTGAGATGTTTGGGTCCCATACAATAAAGTCACCTTCCCAGAATTCCAAAGTATGGTAAGCATACAACTTTAAGTTCAATTTTTCTAACTTTTCTTATGAAGTTTTAATATTGTTTATTTGTTGTGTTTCCTCACAATTAGCCTAAATTTTCTCTTTGCCTACTTGATGCTCGATGATGCTATGGTGCCTCTACCAGATGTCAGCCATGAAGTTGGCCATGTAAATTGTGTTTTCAATAACTTTATGTAGGACAGTTTCTAGTTGTTGATTTACTAAAATATTGACAAATTCAGTTGCAGTCCTAATAAATAAGATGATGTATTTATGAAGAGAAGTGCAATATCGTTAGCAAGCTTTATGGTTTAATAGATACATAAATTTAGTGATTAGTTGATAATTTACACTGGAAAATAAACCCCAATTGATGAAAGCTGTAAGAGTAACAATATATAGTGGGCTTAGTGGTTTGCGGAAACAGTATGGCTTTCTATATTGCACTTTGGCTATAGAATAGATTTTTGAATTTTATTATAAAGTTTCATGTGTAATGATTGATTGGGTCTTTGTATGTCATAATTGTTCAGTTTTATTATGCCTTGTGAGGGGCATTTGTAATTTATCCAATTTTGAGGTTGGATTCTGAAAGGAGTCCACCGAGGGTGCTTCCATTTGTGTTAAATCACAAGTTCTTGTTTCCAAGGAGATTCAGAGTGCAAGTTCAGACACCTCAGCTCATGCACCGCTTCTATATTTATTCCGTCTCTATTGTTGACGTGGTGTCTAAAACTAAGTTCGTGGCCCTGTAAAGTGCAGCGATCAAGTCCACTGATGCGTTGCACAGGCAAAACCTGGGGCTCAAGCACGCGATCGCAAATGGAGATACGAGCTGAGAACTAGAGTACAAATAATGACCACGTATGAAAACTTAAACGTATGGAAACATTACTTCAATGTATTTAGGGGTTGTCATTTGGTGGATACAATTTAAAATGAATTTCAAATCCAGAAAACACTAGTAGTGTGGCACCGAGGTACAATGTTCCACAAGGTTGTAGATCGCTTGCCCAAGTAAGCACGATATTCTATACCTCCTTAGTCTCACACCCTCAAACCTTGCTCGTCCATGCCTTTGCTGAGTAAATGACGTGATACACTATCCAACACATGTCGCTATATCCACCATCCTGCTATATTATTTAACTTCGTTATCTTGACTCTGATCAGTATTACAACCTCTAATCTTTTCACACTAATAATGTAAGTTCTCTATTCCCTTGGGCTTTGAATTTATTATCCTCGGTTATCGGTTTAATATCTTTATAGTCATATTATGTTCTACTTCTGTTGTTTATATTTTTCCAATTCCTAATCAAATTTGCTGTGTGGTTTAATTCGCATTTATAACTTGCGTTAAGAGTAACTCCAAACTAACCTCATCTTGAAGTATGCCAGAGCTGGACACTTTAAGCTCTCAGCTGGAGGGCGTCTTGAGGCTATCAACTATTGAACCCACTGACCATGATTCTCTTGGCCGAATCCATACTTCCAAATCCCACGACAAGCTTCACTTTCCCGAGGAAAAATTTGCTTTTAGAAAAACAAGGGACCAACTGCAAGGTCGAATGAGCTCGGTATCACAAGCTTATTTTAAACTGGTTCGCAAAAGTCATGCCAGTACAATCTTCGGACGACGCTCTAAAATATTCTTTTTTAAGAGAAATTCAAAAGTATCTACCCTCAACTCTTGTGCTTCGGAAAGAGCCTATTTACAGAGCAGGTGCGCTTCCAGGATTCCTGGCTCTGCTACTTCAAACAACTATATTGACAGGTCTTTATTGGACCCAGGGGAACTATTTGTCAAGGATGAACTAAATGGGAATCCACTTTCTGAAAGGGATTCTATAGTTGAAGAGTGGATAAATGAGTTATCGTGTGAGTCCCCTAAACCTCACTCTCTGCGACGGGTAAAGGTCATTCGAGGAAGAGAACTCCGTAGACCGTCTTTTTTTAAGTATCGCAGATCGTTCGACTTTGAAAAATCAAAACAAACAGACGAGGACTCTCGACGACACAGAAAGAGCCTAAACAGAAGCATTTCATCAAGAAGAGATCAGACTAGACTGGCCTACCAGACCATGTCTCGATCCACCTTAAGCTTCGTTACGCCTCTCCAAAGCTCTGTTCAATATTCCACTTTCCCTTCGCTATTCAAAGTATTTGAATCCTCCAAAGAATCAGCCTCGGGCCAACATATTGAAATATCTTCGATCAAGGATATTGATTCTAAAGATATTTTATCCATTCAACTGGACTCGCCCTTCAATAGAGCTCCAGGTTCTCTGTCTGCTGCTAGTGGTAGTTCTAACAAATTTGTTTCGCTACGCGATTATTTTCTTTTGGGACAAGCTGCCCACCGAAATCCAAGAGCCCCTCTTAAGTCCTTAGTTCGCAAACGCGCAACTATCAAATTACGTACACTGGTACAATGCTAAATATTGCCTCTCTAGGCATTAAATAAACTCCTATTTTTATTTACTAACCCCTCTTACACCGATAATGTTTTATTTTCACGGGCCAGTCTCTCACACACTACATTCTCCACTACTATTGTGAGAAGCTCGCCTGGTTAATCTTAATTTAGATGCCCTACGCACCATTTCTGCCATCGATCAGAGCTTATTGGCATATCGCCTACATCCCCGCCATGGAGATATATGCTCAATAGCAATTATTTCTACGGCAGGATCTGATGCCATCAGTAACCAAACTGCAGGAAACGTGGCTATGGACCAGCTACCTATCTCCAGATTTCGGGCCGAGATATACACCATGCTGAGTTTTAAAGAATGAAATGGGTGTGCACGGTGAGCTTCAACTCGGGCCAGAGTAACTTTACTATTGTCATGAATATGCTTCCGAGAGATATATAATATGATAAAAAGGGAATGCTTAGAAGTGTTATATCTTTATTAAGATAGGAAGGTAGTCCTTTAAAGCCAACAATATTTTCAATAAGATACTTCTGGGGAGTATACAATACAAGAGAATTTGGGAGATTATAGAAGAGATTGATACTTTATTGCTACAACATCTATGATTTCTTCCTTTTGGGAAAGTGATTCCCTGAGCAATCCCCTGATTAATGAATAGCTGGTGGTACTCTTATCATATACCCATGTTGTATGGGGATCAAATATTTTGAATCCTAAGCGGAACATTACCTGGACAAGCCTCATGATGTACATGGACAGTATGTGTGTAATAACTCAAAATATAGGGTAGTACTCTAGCTAAGTAAGGGACCAAGTTTCCTACTTGGAACCCTGTCAAGGAGGTGATGATTGGGTATACTATCAATACCCAATGGAACACATTTGTGTGGAGGTTAAATTGACCAAAATTACTGGCAAAGTGTGTTAATACATAGTAAGCTATAGCATAAACTGCTATGGACATAGTAGAGTGGGGCAAAACCAATGCAGGCCAAGAGTGTGATAGAGAGGAGTTAAGTTGTGCTGGCCCCCTTGGTGATACTCTTTGATGGTTTCTGGAAAAGGCCCAAAAGGTTCAAACATGGTTTGATGTCCACTAATCTTTAAAGAAATCCTTCCCTTACTCCACTCCATTAGGAACAATTGCATTTGGATCAACAAATAATGAAGGGAAAGATGGATGCAATATTAAATCCCAATGCAGAATCAGGATTTTAATTCACTTTCCTCAAATAATTAGCTACCATATAAACCCAAAGCCTTTTTTGAATGCAAAATGGTCAAAATTAACCAATATACCTTAAGTGACAGCCATTCAGATCAAACAAAAACACTTTCCAAACGCAGAATTGATAGTGATAATAATAACAACACAAGTGTTGGCCAATCAAATACAGAGAGATCCATATTTAAAAGCAAAAATAACCATGTTTCAGGCAGCCACCAATCAGATCAAGAGAACCCCAGATTCAAACTTGGAAAGGATAGCGTTAACAGCCAAGAACCAGCCAGTAGCCAATCAGATTAAGCAGACATGAAATTCAAATGCACAATTGATAATGATGAGAACCATAAATCAGTTAGCAACCAATCAGTTCAGCAAGGATGCAAAAATAAATGTGTAAATGACAACAATAATCTCCATGCACTATCTGGAAGCCAATCAAGCCCCAAATGACCAGGTTTCAAATCCAGAATAGATAAGATAAGCAGTCAACAGGCTAGGAATAACCAATCATATCTCATAATTCAAGTCTCCCAGAATCAATGCAAGTTTGGTACCCCAATTAATAAAATACTTACTCTGGCTATTTTCCAAGCCTTTGCTTTCACTCTTGCAGGCTGAAGTATACTGCAGGCCTGCAAGCAAGTCTCAAATTCAACTCTCTAGAACCAACCAGATGTAAGCATCAATCCCTTCCTACTTCCCCAGCTAATATTTAAGCAAATACCCTCTGTATTAATAGCTTGCTCCAATAACTTCAAATACTCATATTTTCTGAATAAAGAATTCTATATTTTCAACTGATTAGTAGAATAACTTCTTGTGTTAGGCTATGAGCAAGCCTACAAAAAGTTCTGTGGGTACTCCTCCTGATCTGGATTAACTTCTCTTGGAGTTTAGCAGAAGGAATACCCAAACTACCACCCACACCCACTGAATCTGTGGAAGAATTGATCTGGTACAGATTTTGTGTCATGGCCGGGTGTAGCATCAAACCAAGGAGACTGTGAAGGAGTCCACCCATCAGGATATCTTGACACCAAGGCCCAATACAGAAAGGGCAAGGAGCGGGATAGGTACAGCATTCCGGCTGCAAGTGGGCAATAGGCTCCTAGATGAGGCACTACAACTTCAGCTAGACTAAGAACAGTCAGAATGACCATCCCATATCTGCTGTGATCATAAGTAATGACCTCAGCAGAAGGTTGTGGGGTTGGAGGAGGAGTAGGAGGGTTAAAGCTGCTGGTCCATCCAGGGATGGGCCCTGGTTGGTAGTCCATGGCTAAGGGTTCTACTGTTTCTACTAGTGGTGACGCTGGTGACTGAATTGGTTGGTAAGGAATTGTCCAAGGTGATAATAGTATATGGGGTATGAAGGCAAAGACTACTCTGTGGACCATACACTTTACTTAACGTTGTCTGCGTCTGACTCAATTGTAGGGAAGTGGGTTTTATACCACTCATCTGGTCTTCCTTGGAAGCAACTACTGGCAGCTCCTTGGAGAGCTCTAGCAGTCCAGCCTTTGGTCACAGGCACTTTAGGTGGGGAGAGGGAATTCTTAGACTGGGTGTCAGGAATGCTTTCTTAAACATTCTTGACAACAAATTATCCTTGCCTAAAGATGCAGAATTATTGGGCCCTTCAATTGCTTCTGATACTGCTAAAGGGAATGGGTTAATAAGCAGTATCTGCTCTTTATTACCTGCTTTAAACCCGGAAATGTCTTCCAAGTCACTGTTTTCAGCAACAAAAGTCAAACCCGGGTCAGTTTTTAGCTTGGCTGATATAGGTTTAAATTCAACAACTGTTAATTTTAGTTCAAATCAATCATTGCCTTTTAAATTGGACTCTAAACAATCAACTGCTGGCAACAATAATTTGAATTGTTGGGTATTTACGCCCAGTGATGTTGGCAGCAAGAATGAAGCGGGTAACGTTCTGTGCCTGGTTTCTGGTCCTTTGGTGGCCTCTCCTTCCGTTGTTCCTGGCAATTTACCTCCTGGTCCTCCAGTTTCTGTGGGGAAGTAAATCCCAGTCAAGCCATGCCAAATAATGAAGAGCCAAAGTTAAGTAACTATAGTACTCTATTATTGAGGGACTGAGAAAACTATAAGGAAATAGGTATAATCTCCAGTTTTGAATGTCCCAACTGTCAAATCTCCAATTTATCCCCATTTCATCCCCAACTTTCCTAAACTCCTTTCTCCATATTATTTCTGCTACCATGCTATAAAAAGCTGGTAAGCTCCTTTTAAGTATTTGTTCAATCAATAAAGTCTACATTCACCCAAGTGATTGTTTGTTAAAGCTTTTATTTTATACAACCTCTAAATTTCCAAGGCCATGAAATTGCCCAAGACTCCTCATGGGGAGTGGCTTGGGTATAAATGGTTACTTTGGATAGTCCTGGATTAAATGGTGTTTGCCAGTGTCTCTATAGGTTCCCGCGCTGACTCAGGCACAATGGCCAATTCCCAGTTACTGGATAGCTCCTGGCGCCGCGTGATTCCGGGGGTCTGGTCTACAGCAATTCCCATTTTCAACAATCCCCCTGTGCGTGAAGAAACCAAGGTTTATGGTTCCTCTCCTCCAACAAACAAACCTCATGTGTTTTTTCCTTTGGCTTTGGCCTTTTTGTTAAGTTATCTTGGCATGTACTTCTTCCTGGGTTGCTTTAATCCCCTCCTAGGCAGGTACTGACTCCTGGGAGAGTTATTCTATCTGAAAATGGTCTCCTTACCTGTGGGATACCTGGTCACAGGATTAAATCCCTCTGCAATCATTCACCACCTAGGGGGTTTACTCCCTAGTGGGTGGGTGCCTGACAGATTGATTGAACCTATTTTTGAGGCCTTCTTTGGGACCTCAAGCCAAGTCAAGACCTTAGAGCTCAAGTACCAGCTAGGACTAGTGAAAAAAATGACCATGGTATTTATCATCACCATTTCATGTCTCACTGTCTACCTAGTGGCAGCACTACGCAAGCAAGCTTCTTTGCCTAAAACCCATGAAAACAGCCAAGTTCTGACCGTGGTGTTGAACAGCATCTCAGTTGCCCAGCTGGAGGACAAAGCCTCCAACAAAATCCTGATGTTACTTGCCTTTTCCCAATTGCTCTTTGAGACTGCCCCCAAACAATTTTGCACAGATGCAAGGAAGGTCCACCACGTTGCTGAACAGCTTAAAGGCAAAGCCCGCCAGTGGTATGCAAAAAGAATTCTTAAGGGAGATGAGTTGCTCCACAACTACCCTAATTTCTGTGAACACCTTCTGTCCACCATTTCACCCAAACTCTCATTGGAAGAACTCCGTGATCAAATATCAAGCTTCTACCAGGGCAAGAAGGCTACTTCAGAATTTATTGAGGAATTCACGCTAATTAAGAATGCCATCAGGATGGGTAATAAAGAAGCCTGTTATCTCTTACAGAAGCAACTTTCCCTGGAACTGAAAGGATTTTTGGCCCATCACATTCTCCCTACGGACTACAACAACCTGGTTCAAGAAATCCTCTGCTGGGCCCCTTGTGTTAAACAACTCCCTCCCTGGAAGCCTTCCTCACGTCAGATTTTGCCTACTAAGAAGACTGAACCAGATACACTTCCTTCTGGTCTTGTACCTAAGGAGGGCGGTGGGTATCAGCTTTCTGAGACCAAATGTAAACGCCACATTGACAAGGGTTGCTGTCTATATTGTGGTAAGAAGAGTCACCAGGCCAAAGATTGCTTTGCCCTCAACGGCGTCCAGCAGACCCCATCTACAGTTTTGGCAGCTGCTGACCCAAATAAATCTGCCAATAAGTCTTATGCTTCCTTTCCTGTTACAATCAAGACTAGTCAAGGAAGTCTGGACACCTTTGCACTTCTGGACACCGGTGCCATGGGGAATTTCCTTGACCATTCCATATTGAAGTTACTACATATTGAAGGTTACACCCCTTCATCTGTACTATTGGCAAACAAGTCTGCTATCCATGTCAACCGGATCTCTTGCCCTATTGAAACTTGCATAGCTGGCTTTCCATTCACCCTGAATTATTCCAAAATTCAAGGACTTGCCTGTCCTGTCATCATTGGCCACCCATGGTGCAAGCAAGCCCGGATGAATATCAACTGGGACACACATCAAATTGAGTTCTCTAACCAGGGAAGCATCTTTTCAGTCCCAATTGTTCAATACAATACTCACAGTCACACTAAGTTGGAATTCATCTCTAGTTTGAGCCAGGACAAAGCCCACCATAAGGGGTCACTTCCCGAGGAACTTCATCATTATGAGGGTCTGTTTAGCAAGGCCAGCTACAATGAATTACCCGCTCACAAGACTTCAGATCTCAGAATTGAGCTGATCCCAGGAAGCATACCTTCTTGGGGCAAACTCTACCCAACAAACCAAGCACAGGGCATAGCCCTGAAGGAATACTTGAACGAGAATCTGAAGAAGGGTTTCATACGCCGCTCTAATTCATTGTGCTCCTCCCCTATCTTCTTTGTCAAGAAGTCAGATGGTACCCTCTGACCTGTAGTAGATTATGCCAAGCTCAACTCAATTACTATCAAAAACCAAAACCCACTCCCGGCTGCCAAAACCCTTACAGATAAACTCACAGGTGCCCGTGTCTTTTCCAAGTTGGACCTTCAAAACGCCTACAATCAGATATGCATTGCAAAAGGCAACAAATGGAAGATGGAAATCTGAACACCTTTTGGACTTTATGAGTACCTGGTTATGCCCTTTGGTCTTAGTAACGCCCTGGCTGCCTTCCAGGGACTAATGAATGAGGTTCTGTTCCCATTTTTAGACACTAGTGTTGTGGTTTACTTGGACAATATACTGATTTACTCCCCGGATGAAGAAAGTCACATGAGGCACCTTAAGGAGGTCATGGAAGCCCTTAGCAAGGCTAACCTTTATTGTAAACTTTCAAAGTGCAAGTTCTTTGCGTCGGAAATCAAGTTTTTAGGGTACTCCATCAAACTGGGCGGGTTTGCAATTGCTCTGTCCAAAGTTGAGGCGGTATTGAATTGGCTGGTACCAACTTCTTGCACCAAGTTACGTGGGTTTTTGGGCCTGGCCAAATTTTTTCAAAAGTTCATTAAGGACTTTTTAGCTATTGCTCTTCCTCTGACCGCTCTCACTTCTAGTAAGGTTCCTTTTGTCTGGTTGGCTCTGGCCCAGGAAGCTTTTGACACCCTCAAGCACGCCTTTACTTCAGCTCCTGTACTGTTGCGCCCTGATCCGGACCACCAATTTTTTTGGAAACCAACACGTCCAACTACACATTGGGAGCAGTACTCCTCCAGCAAGAGGAAGATGGTTAATTACACCCTGTGGCCTTCTACTTGTACAAGCTATTGGATCGTGAACGCAATTACCACATGTACGAGAAGGAGTTGTACGCTATCATGAATTCCTTGAAGAACTGGAGAAGATACCTTGAGGGGAGTAAATACCCTATAATCATTTGCACTGACCACAACAATCTTTTGTACTTCACTGAGAAACAAAAGATTGTTCCCCGCTTGGCCAGATGGGCCATTGATCTTCTAGCCTATGATTTTGTAATAGAATATACACCCAGGAAATTAAACATAGTCCCAGACGCAATTAGCAGACGGGAAGACCTCAAGGACAGTCCAGCCGCAGAACTTGATCATAATAATTGAGCGGTGTTATCTTTTTCTCAGTCTCTTACCAGCATCATTGAGATATCTGCCTTCACTGCCCTTGACCAAGAGATTATGGAAGCCCAGATGTCGTTTTCCTTTCAGGAAGAGCTCACTGACATGCTGAAGAAAACTCCTAAGGCAGTAATGGTTAATAATCAGGGAATTTCTTATGTTAATGGCTCACTAGTCATCCCTGAAGGTAACCTGCACACCCAAGCAATCAGCCATATGCACAAAGGACAACTGGCGGGACATGGAGGTCTTATAAAAACCTTGAAGAGACTCAGCAGACAATATTGGTGGCCTGGCATGAAGAAGGACGTTTGCGAGTTTGTTTGCTCTTGTGTGGCTTGTGGAAGGAACAAGCCAGGAAACTCCAAGCCCCAAGGTCTCCTCTGTCTGCTTCCAATCCCAACACGTCCTTGGTCTTCTGTGTCTATTGATTTCATAGTTGATCTACCAGTCAGCAATGGGAATACCGGGGTGATGGTAGTAGTCAACTGTTTCACCAAGTATGCCATATTTATTCCGTTTTTGTCCTGCACAGCCAAGGAAGTGGCCAACATGTTCTTTTCAAGAGTAGTATGCAATCACGGGTTGCCCACAGACATCACGTCAGACAGAGGGGTTCAATTTACTTCTTGTTTCTGGAAGGCTCTTATTGAACAAATGGAAGTCAATGTTAACTTGTCCACTTCCTTTCACCCACAGACAGATGGACAAACTGAGCGAGTCAATCAGGTTTTGGAGGGGTATCTTTGTCATTACGTTAATTCTTGTCAAGATAACTGGAGTTCCTTTTGTTACTTGACTCAGTTATGCTACAATACCGCCTATCACAGTTCTATTGGAATGTCCCCCTTCTTTGCTAATTTTGGGTTTGATCTGGAGATTTTTCCAACCACAGCCTCAGAATCAATGTACCCCCAGGCAGATAAGCTAGCAAACCAAATGAAGAAAATACACTCAGACCTGATCTTTTTCTTGACCAAGGCTCACGAGGAATACAAGAAATACGCCAATTGCCACCGTTCACCAGAGAAAGACTACATAGTAGGCTCTTATGTCTACCTAAACGCCCACAACCTTAAGCTAAAGATACCTAGCAAAAAGCTAGGCCCCAAGAAGATTGGTCCACTCAAGTTTCTGGAGAAACTTTCTAGCTTAAACTACAGACTGGAGCTTCCAACCGGATCTAGCGTGCATGATGTCTTCCATGTGTATCTTCTGACTCCTTACAATGGTGATTCCAATAGTCTTGAAGGAAGAGACCCTGATCCACAGATTGTCTCAAACACCTTTGAATGGGAAGTGGAGGACATCATTGACTCTCGTCAAGTGAAGGGGAAGTCACAGTTCCTGATCAAGTGGAAGGATTATGTAGAGTAGTCCAACTCATGGGAACCTGAAGAGAACTTGCAGCACTGCCTGGAGGTTCTTGTGGAATTCATGGCTAGGAGGGATCTTCCCTTAGGGGAGGGTAGTGTCAGGAATGCTTTCTTAAACATTCTTGACAACAAATTATCCTTGCCTAAAGATGCAGAATTATTGGGCCCTTCAATTGCTTCTGATACTGCTAAAGGGAATGGGTTAATAAGCAGTATCTGCTCTTTATTACCTGCTTTAAACCCGGAAATGTCTTCCAAGTCACTGTTTTCAGCAACAAAAGTCAAACCCGGGTCAGTTTTTAGCTTGGCTGATATAGGTTTAAATTCAACAACTGTTAATTTTAGTTCAAATCAATCATTGCCTTTTAAATTGGACTCTAAACAATCAACTGCTGGCAACAATAATTTGAATTGTTGGGTATTTACGCCCAGTGATGTTGGCAGCAAGAATGAAGCGGGTAACGTTCTGTGCCTGGTTTCTGGTCCTTTGGTGGCCTCTCCTTCCGTTGTTCCTGGCAATTTACCTCCTGGTCCTCCAGTTTCTGTGGGGAAGTAAATCCCAGTCAAGCCATGCCAAATAATGAAGAGCCAAAGTTAAGTAACTATAGTACTCTATTATTGAGGGACTGAGAAAACTATAAGGAAATAGGTATAATCTCCAGTTTTGAATGTCCCAACTGTCAAATCTCCAATTTATCCCCATTTCATCCCCAACTTTCCTAAACTCCTTTCTCCATATTATTTCTGCTACCATGCTATAAAAAGCTGGTAAGCTCCTTTTAAGTATTTGTTCAATCAATAAAGTCTACATTCACCCAAGTGATTGTTTGTTAAAGCTTTTATTTTATACAACCTCTAAATTTCCAAGGCCATGAAATTGCCCAAGACTCCTCATGGGGAGTGGCTTGGGTATAAATGGTTACTTTGGATAGTCCTGGATTAAATGGTGTTTGCCAGTGTCTCTATAGGTTCCCGCGCTGACTCAGGCACAATGGCCAATTCCCAGTTACTGGATAGCTCCTGGCGCCGCGTGATTCCGGGGGTCTGGTCTACAGCAATTCCCATTTTCAACAATCCCCCTGTGCGTGAAGAAACCAAGGTTTATGGTTCCTCTCCTCCAACAAACAAACCTCATGTGTTTTTTCCTTTGGCTTTGGCCTTTTTGTTAAGTTATCTTGGCATGTACTTCTTCCTGGGTTGCTTTAATCCCCTCCTAGGCAGGTACTGACTCCTGGGAGAGTTATTCTATCTGAAAATGGTCTCCTTACCTGTGGGATACCTGGTCACAGGATTAAATCCCTCTGCAATCATTCACCACCTAGGGGGTTTACTCCCTAGTGGGTGGGTGCCTGACACTGGGTTGGAAGAGGGAAGTTCTCTGGGCTTGGGCCATTGGATTGGTTGGTTGACTCATGGCTGGGGGAAGTTCTGGGGCCTAGGTTTGGCTCATTGGGTTTCATCTTGGGATCAGCCAGATTTCTGGAAGCTGATTGGTGGCTAATTATACTCAGCTCAATCATTTGGGGCTGTGGCTGATTGGCAGTTTGGACTTGCTTCTGGGTAGGAGGATTGTCACTTGCTGGTGAATATTCCTGGCTGAGTGACCTTTCTTCTGTTCTTGACCCAATGAGGTGGTTGTAAACTGCAGGCATTGTGGGGTTTTCATTGGCTTAGGATTCTTCTTCAACAGAATTTATTTGATTGGGAGTAAGATCTGGATCATCTTCCTGCAGATGATGTCTCATTACATCAGTGGGTGAAGTGGCATTAATCTGTGGAACTGGCTGTAAGGTGGCTCTGGGATCTGGACTGGATTGATGAACTGGTGAGAATTTGGAACTGAGAAACTGGGTAGAAACAAGATTATCTTCTAAATCATTCAACAAACCCAGTTGATACTGGATCTGCTGAATGACCCAGCAAACATCATTTATTCTAAGTAGGGAGCCACCCAGCTCATTTATAGCATTGGAGCTGGTGGCCCTGCTACTGTTGGGGGCCGCTAGCCCCCCTGGGCCAGTTAAAAAACTGGCCCTGATTGCCTTGTTGCTTACTGTTGTTATTATTGAATTTAAACCGCTCTTTCTTTCAAAAGTTTGCTCTCACTTGCCCTGGTAGTTTGTGGGCAGTTTGAATCCCCCAGCGGGTTTGCGCAGTTGTCTGCGTTTTTTGCTTTACAGCGATAGTCGCGGGTTTGATCCCTGGGCTTGTTATTTTTGAATTAGCAGCCCTTAAATTTTGTCCACATAATTTGCAGAACCTTATGTAGAAAAGGCTTCAATTTCTCCCATACTACACCCTGATTTGCCTTAGTATGTGTTATGATATATCAGGATATACTACACTTTGCAACAGTTTCCCCCTTTCTTGGCCAATTTTGATTGTGGGCTCAAGCCATAAACATGATGATGGTGGGACTTCCAGTTGGGACATCCCTGGTGAAATTTAATCTGGGAGCCTTTTTGCACTCTATTGGGGAGAAACTCCCAAATAAGTGGGTCCCTGATACAATCTTAGGCAGGCTGTAATTACAGTCAGGAAGATGAGATGTTTATTTTCAGTTTCCTGGAAAGAGGTGACAAAGCTTAGTACTTATGGCTTCTTAAGAGTGAAGAGTTTTACTGATTAATGTGATACTATTAAGGGGTGATTTGCTCAATGATAGCACAACCTATCATCAAGGAATGAAGCTTTATTATATAGTAGTGGTCCTGTGGGGAAGGAATACATAAAGCAATGGACTGGATTCCCATGACATTTGGATGTCTCTGAAATTCCCTTTCTGGGCTGGCATAGAATGGCAACAGTTGGAAATGTTTGGCTAAATCCTAATTTGCACTGGCATAATGGTTGCTGGCCCGGCTTTATGCACCCAAATTAATTTATTGAATTTGGGGCATGCATTTTTATATAGGTGAGCTTTTCAGTTCCTTTTGCATTGGGATAATTCCCTATATGGGCAGCAGTTCTCACAAATTGGGATATGAGGAAACTGCTTTTTTGGTTTTTCAATTTGGCTATTTTCTCATGAAGCAGAGGAAAATGGCCAGCAGGTGCAGGTGAGAAGGCAGGCAGCGGCTTTCTGGGCAGGCAATGGCAGGCACAGGCACGTGTGTGCAGGTTATAAAAGGCCTTGTTGTTAATTTTTGAATTTTAAATTCTTTTTCCAACTCTCTGTTTTCTGTGGTAGTTTCTCTAATCAGAGGAAACTGCTGCAAGTATTTTAAATCTTTGATTTTCTGTTGAAAATATGAAAATATTGATATTTTTGCACTGTTTGTCAGGAATATTCCTGACAATTAATCACCCAAACCTTCAAGGTATGGGTTATTGGACATTGTGGGGACTATGCCCCAAGATAATAAAAGCAAAAATACATCATCACAGCCATCAACTATGTAACAAGGTGGCCTGTGATGCAAACTGCAAAAGAACACAAAGGAAATGATGTGAGACAATTTATTGGAAAAGGAAATTATAGCCAATTTTGGAAAGCCTGAACTTCTGATTACAAATGGAGGAACAGAACTCACCATTATTGACACCAATATTTACCTTGCTAAAAATAGAATAAAGCATACAGTTGCCAGCCCCTATCAACCAAAAGCTAATAGAAGAGAGGAAATATTGAACAGGGCTCTTGTAGAGGTTCTCAGTAAACTATCTGCCAACAACCCACAACTCTAGGCTAACATGCTCCCTACAGTGTAAATGGTATGTTGAACATGAGAAAACCACAATATGGGTAAAAGCCCACATGAACTTGTCTATGGGCACAAGCCCATCATTGTGAGTACTAAGTTAGGAACCAAATTACCTTTACCTAAGCAAGTACCAGCTGAAAATGACTCTGATGTACAACATATCATAAAGGTCTAAGAGACCAAAGAAAAAATAGTAGAGAGATAAACAGTCCCACTTCAACAGGAAAAATTCCAAGTTGAAGACAAAGTTTAGGTCATCAATAATGATCTGCACAAGTTGGAACCAGGACTAAGGACCAGGAGTTGTCATGGAGGTCAAAGCTAACAATAATATATTGTCAAAGGAATTGGTGCCTATACTGGTTTAAAAGAAAAGCACCATGATCAACGCTACCTATGTAAGGCAAGAACCTGCAGCACAACTCACGGTTACCTGTCCCCAACACAAAACTGGATCAATATCAAGCCCAAATCCCCTTTACTCTCAAGAAAATTCCTAAGGCTCCACCTTCCAGCACCCCATGGAGAGATTTCACAACATCTATTATTACTCTCTCTCAGGGAAGTAATTCCCTGAGTAATTTTTCAATTAATCATTAAGACAGTAGCACTCTTATCAGCAGCTAATCTTATACAGGGATTAAATCTTTCAAGTCCTAAATAGAACATTACTTTGATAAGCCCCATGACTACCATGATGTACATAAACAGCATGTTGTTTCTCATGATACTATATAATCCTCTAAATTCCTATCAATAAAGTATCATTCTCTTCTCAATTTTCCTCTTTATCTTGTTTTATATACTTCCAAAAAGTATATTTTCCCCACACTAGAAAATGAAATATGAGTGCTGAAGATTAAATAGCAAAATTTATGTGCTAAAATAAACTTAGTTTTATTGAAAAAGATACTTTCAATTTTATACCCACAGGTTTGATCCTAATAGCTTTAATGAAGATACTCCAAGTTTCAGGGAAATGGTAAGAGTCTAGAAGTAGCAGGTATTGACATCAACCCATATTTGGATAAATTGAACAACTCAGGAAAGAAGCAAAAGGAATGGCCTTTACATAGATCAAATTATGAGATACTATTCACAAGGTCAATTGAAACTTCTTACTGTGAATTCAGAACCTAAAGATAAACATGCAGGATTGTCATATTCTTTTGCGTGAAATCACCAACTTAATGGAGTAATTTTTGTCCTTTTATATAAAAAGTAAGTTGTTCTGGGATGAAAATTACTCCATTAAGTTGGTGATTTCACGCAAAAGAATTTGACAATCCCGCATTTTCATCTTTAGGCTCTTAATCTACAGTAAAGATTTTGAATTCACACCAACATGATCAAACCAGACCCTGAAAAATTAAGAGCCATAAATGACATGTCAGCACCTTGGAACAGGAGAAAACTTTGCACCTTTATGGGGATGATTGTGTACATCAGAAGATTTATCCCATACTTGGAGGTGTTGTCCACTCTGTTGTCCCAGTCACTGGCAAGACAACCAAATCTTTTGGGACGCCACTAAAAGAACAACACTTCTTCTAAGTAAAAGAAAACATGGCCACATCACCTATTATTTAATACCCTAATTGCAAAGAAATCTGCAGCATGAAATAGATGAATCTGGATTTCCTATTGATGAAGTGCTTAGAATACATAAAACAGACAAGAATTTGCTCCCTATTGCTCATGAGTCAAGAAACCCATCAAATGGTGAGCAAATATATCACATCCATGATAAAGAGCCAATGTCAATTTTCCGTTGTATAATGAAATAGATCTGCTATCTGAAAGGTGCATAGATATTCAAAGTGTTAGGAATAATAAATGATTAGTATTTTAAAAACACAACATCATATCTCAAGAGGACAATCCAAACAAATGAACCTTATACAAAGGTATCCCATTATCATTGAGTACAAACAATAAAATTAAATGCTTATGGTAGATGCTCTAACAAGGTTGTACTGCAAACACTTACTCTTCACTAATGAAAAAGACTCTGATTGGCCCATGTTAATAGAGGGAAATCTCAAGAGGGATTCTCACCTGGTACATCAATGAACATACAAGAAAAGTTCCTTAATAACAAACACCTGTTCAAAAGTGTATATGACAAGCTACACCAAATACTTCCAAGTGGTAATACTGTACCCTACGTCCCGTCAACACAAAAGATTGACACAATGCTCTGATACCACAGAGATCTGGGACACACCTTAAGCAGAAACTTGCATGAGTATCTCAAGACTTGCTACTGGTGGCCCAACATGCTTTACAATATCAAGAAAGTATTGGAACAATGTGAGATCTGTGAAAAGTACGCTCACTCTAAGGCACCTCCCAAGTCTGTGATGCCAGTCTCAATAACCCAACTGTTCAAGGTATGCACTGAAAATTATGAGACTCATGGTAGGAGACAAAAAATATGTCATCAAAGCCATCAACTATGCAACAAGATGATCTGTAGCACAAGCAACAAAAGAAATTAAAGGGAACTATGTGAGACAATTCATAGGCAAGGAAATCATTGCCAAGTTTGGGAAGCCTGCTGTCCTAATAACAGATAGAGGAACTAAGCTTAAGGCCATTGACACCAACATCTACCTTGCCAAGAACGGAATAAGACACATCAAAGCCAGCCCATATCACCTGCAAGCAAATGGGAGAGTTGAAAGACTAAATGGTTCCCTTGTGGAAGCTCTCAGTAAACCATCTGCCAACAATCCAAAAAGCTTTGGTTGACATGTTGCCAAATGTACTTATGTTATGTTGCACCTGTGTAAATTTTAATACAAGAAAAAGCCTGTATGAACTTGCCTATGGGCATAAGCCAAATATTGTTAGTACCTGTCAGGAATATTTCTGACAACACCCTTTGTCAAGATAATCTTTTGGGCACAATCGGGCTCCAAGAGCAAGATAAAAAATTGCAGCAGTTCCCCCTGATTGGGGAAACTGCTGCAAAACACCCAGCAAAAGAAACAAAATCTAAAACATTAAATTTTGGCAAAAACAGGCTTTATACCCTGGCCGCACGCCAAGCCTGGTGGCTTGCCCGCTGCCAGCCAGTCCCCCAGCCAGCCGCCGGATGGGGAAATTGCCCATTGGGAATCCCTGAAAGGCAATTTCCCCAAACCCAAAAATGGGGGAACTGCTATCCAATTTTGGAACCTACCAAATTTGGAGGGGGTTTACAAGCTTCCCAGCATGACAATTAATGCATCAACTGCAGAAGTTGAATATGATTGCATGAAAGTACCTGAAGAAGCTCCAAAGTCATGCAATGCCAAGATTAAAAATTCATTAACTGCCAAACCATCCCCATCCCACTCCCAAAAGGAAATTCCAGACAACACCAAGTGTTTGGGGTTCCCTGTCTAATGTTTTGAACTATTCATGCCCCACAAGGATGATAGTATATAATAAAGCCAAATCACTTGATGATAGTTTGTGCTATCATTGAGTGAAATTACCCCTCAATAGTATCACATAAATCACTTTAAAAACTTTACCTACAATAAGTTAAACAAGACACTAAGCTTTGTCTGCCCTTTCCCAGGATCAGGAGATGAATCACCTAATCTTCTCAGCTGTCCTCACAGCATGCCTAGGGATTGGGGGCCACCAATACTCTCAACAGCATGGGCCATTCAAAAATCCATCTGGTGAGTACTACTACAAGGAGCTGGTGCAGCTTAACTCCTATGAGTGGTACTCCTGGCCCACACTGGTATTGCCCCATTCCACCCAGTCTTTAGCCATATACACCTGTATATACTACATACTCACATATTTTGCCAGTAATTTCAGACGTTATAATGTACCTGCCAAGGTCTTTTAATTGATGATGACGGTCTATCCAATTGTGACAGCACTCCCAGGTTTCCAAGTTGCCAACTTGGTACCTTATTTTGCTAAAGTACACCCCCCAATTGTTGGGTCTTTACAGTACCACTCTGGGCCTTATCTAATCTTGTCTACAAGTGTACCTGGGAATAACAACCCCACATTACAACAAGCCAGGAAAGATCAGGAAGATAAAGAAAAGCAGTGAATGGAAAGAGAAGCCATACTGTGAAGTTGCCAGGAAGGTCCCCTCTAGCTGCACAGCTGTACTCTGTATGGCTAGCCTGATATGATGGGCACAAGTCACACCTGTCTTGGGCGTTTTAAGAGGTCATAATTTTCAGCAACAGCTACAGTTGTATCAATGCCTGTGCTTGACCATCATCAATAAATTACTCATTCACAAGGATACAAAAGATACAGCTAGGATTGAGACAATAGTTTTATTGATGTGCCTAAACAGAAGGAGATTTAATTGCTTTGAATAATATAACTGTGAGGGGTTTTATACCCAATTCTAAGAAAAGAAGATGGCAGAAGAATTATGTTTAAGCAATATTGAGTCATAATTTCAACACAAAAATATATTTTCAGGGGTAAGATTCTGAAAGCTGGAACTGAGGAATTTTGGCTGAAACTGTTTGGGCTGAAATAGCCCAGTATTGGCAGAAATATAGGCAGCCAAAGATAACAAAGGAGAAACAAACAATTGTAACTGGAGTCTTGGCATAAAAATCAATAAAGTAGAAAATATTGGTCAATACCTGAATTATCAGTCCTGACAGGCGTTGAGGTTAAGTTCAAAGAAATAAGTGCAGGGATATCGTTTTTTATTGTGGTATTTCCCTGGCCTACTTGGCCTGCAATAATTATTGTATGGGACATGGCATGCTATCTTGTGCTGCTGTGAGTGGGACTGTATATGTTCCCCTGGGAGTGTGTGATTTTCCTCTGTCTAGCCGTGGGCCTCTAATTATTACTGTGATCCTGATCAGCTGACCTACAAGGATCTGATTGGATGCACCAGAGATATGATGTTATTGCAAGAGGCAGCATCATGCCTTTTGTCTGTAGCTGGCCTCATGGTGTGCGCTGGTTGGGTGCACTGCAGAGCCACAGGTTCATTTAATGGGCTTTGCGCTGTCAGGTGACCCCATCCTTGCTTCTACAGCAAGGGCATTTCTTTGATGGAAGGGTTCACCTGTGGAACACAAGAGTGAGTGGCACCACACCCAAGTTGTTGAACTAATTAGAAAAGAGCAGCTTGAGATTTTTCAGCGGATAACAGGTTGTATTTACTGGCAGGTAAAAACAATTCAGTTATTGGTGGTTTAGATTGGGGGTCCCTTTATAACCACATTTAGGGGAGCTTGAGGATAGCTAGCAGCTACCAGCTACCAGCATTCACATTGATTTGCTGGCGGAAATTGGTGGCTTTGATATTTTATGGCAGTAATTGGTGATCAGAAGAATTTACCAGCAGAAAATTGTGGCACTAGTGTTTTCTGGTGGTAGATAGATGATAAGAGGGTTTACTGGCGGTAAATTGCCTAGGGTAGTCCATCAACTCTATCCTTTTTCTTATAATGTAGTAAGCCAACCCATTGTGTGGCAACATCACTGATCCACTGTTTAGTATGGCTGATCATTATTGATTGTCAATCATCTGTGGCTTCAAAAATACCACTTCAGGAAGAAAAATTCCAAGTAGAAGATGAGATATGAACTGTAAATCATGGCCTAAATAAGTTGGACCCAGGGCTAAGGGGACCCATGTTTTCATCAAAGTCAAATAAAAAAGAATCTATCTTTTCAAGGGAATTAATATCCTTACTGGATTGAAACTTATACACCATAATTGACTCTGCCCCTGTAGAGCAAAAAACACCCAGCACAGTTCCAGCTGCCAGTCTCCAAAATTAAACCGGATCATTATCTGGCACAAATTCCGGATAATCTCAAGAAAGTCCCAGAATTTCCCCTTTCCAGCACCCCAGGGGGATGACCTAACATCTATGATTACACTCTCTTGGGAAAAAATCTCTTGAGAAACACCATGATTAATGAATAATTGGTGGCACTCTTACCATACACTCATGTTGTATGAGAGAAAACATTTTGCATCTTAAGCAGAATATTACCTGGGCAAGCCTCATGACTGCCATGACGTACATGGACAATAATGGCTTGGTATAATACTATATAATACCCTTCTTCTATGTTCAATAAAGTATCGTTCTCTTCTTAATCTTCCTCTTATCTTGTTTTGTATACTTCCCAGAAATACATACCCAGCAATAGTCTAAACCTGTTAGGGTTTAATGATTTTGAGGCTCAGCGCAGTGATCCACCTAGTTTGGCGGGAACCTTCTCTGGAAAGCCAAAATCATTGAATCAGGGGCCAGAGACACTGGGATGTTTCTTTATTTTTTGGGGTATTAATAAGCTTAATGCGACTTTTGATCGGCTATTAACAACATCAAACTAAAACAAACATCAATTTAGTGACTTTGATGTAAAATAGGTTTCTTCCTGCCTTGTTAAGCTAAATATATCTCAAAAGATATCAACAAAGATGTATTTTTATTGGTGCAGACTTGATGCCAGCTGGGGTTATCAGGGCTGGCAGAAAAGGTGGTTGTCTTTAACTGGGATCACATTTAACTTAATTTTTGAAGTTCCTTTGGTTTTCTTATAAAGCAAAGCAAAAGGTAAACTTAGCCATGTGATGGGCAAAGGCCTACAGAACTTAAAGATATGTGTTTGAGCTTAAGATACACAAAACTAATCCAATCAAAAGAAAAACTTGAGCACTGTTTGAAATCAGTCCCAACCTCTAGTTTTCTGTCAGATCTAAAGGAAGTTGTTGATGGGCCATCTTCTTACCCCATTTTAGCATTGGCCTAAGTGTCCCTATTTTAAAGTTTGTCAATCTGGGTAGCTCATTTTCTAACAAGTCAGGGATAGGTATCACTAGTCCACCAGCATGCTGCTAATATTTTTAGGTAGATAGGATGGAAGAAGAGTAAGCGGATCAAACTTGATACTCAGGAATCATGCAGAGGGGTATAATAAAATTGTAATTGGCCTATACTTTTCAGCTTGGTAGAAGGTAAGCCATTTAAGATTAGATATGAGGCTCCTCCTATAGATGTCATTGTATGAGGGCCAGTACATCATAGGATCTGTACACTTGGTAGATTTGAAGATGCTAAAGTTTAGGGCTGAGGCAACAGCTTCTGGCAAATATTTTTACACAGCGAGATCATTTTTAGATAATTGCTGCCTCTTTGGTTGGAGCTGTATTGAATATGGTTTCTAGTTGAGAATAGTTAGTTGTATGATACAGTCCCTTTAATCTCTGGCAGGAAACTGGGGCTGGTCTGAGTTTGTTTAAGTCAAGGCTGCATATCGCAATATAGCTCTGGCTTGGGACTTTTAAAGGTATACCCAGCAGAATACAGTGCACCTGATTGATCAGGAGTAGCCAAATGGTCGATAATAAATTTTCCGCGTGAAGGGGGTTGGTGCAATTCTAAATAGAAGCAAAGGGTATAGCTATAAATCAGTGCTTGAGGTTATTATTGGCGCTGATCATCTCCAACTAATACATCTTCTCTAACGTATTCACCAATCTAATGGTAGTGCTGTTAAAAGGGGCACTACGAACTTTACAGGTGGATTCGGAATTTTGTGAATTCCTATTTTTAAGTGGGCCGTTCCCATTGCCAGGGTTATATTAATTGAGCGGAATGCTTGGGCGTTAGCTGGTAAAATAAATGCCATTTGATGTTAGAAACTCACGTTAATGAATTTGAAATCAAAGTAATTTTTAAAAAGAAGCTTTGGACGCGGAGTAATTCAATTAAATCTTTTTGGAAGGTACACCTAGACAAGGCAATTAAAGAAGACATAAAAAATTCAAAAACTTGTTGGTATTTAAATAAGAATCAACATAGCGGCAAGAGTCAGTAATAATGACCATATGCATAATGTTAAAAAGACCATAGCTGTAAGTATTATAGCACCCAAACCTATGTTGTTACCAAAGTATCCAAAGGCCAGTGGTTTTTACTCAAGAGTAAGTGATTTCTAGTTGGACGTGATTTATTAACGATGATCCTCACCACCGAAAAAGAAGAGCATAGCTGGTTTCATTTTCCAGGAATATAAATGAAATAAAATAGGGGTATGTTGACGGCATTTCGAGAAATTTCACTGCGTACGAGGGGATGGAGGATAAATAATCAAGCTGTGCTCAGAGTTGGTTCAGGAATAGACTGCGCATCAGTTCTTGGCAGCTCTGATTCTGTCATTTTCGCTGAGTCCTTTAAAGTTGGATTCTCTTCAATCCCAGCAAGCTTTAGTGGAAGGCCAGAGTCGGTAGCTTGTGGATACTTTTCCAAATCGCCCTCCCTTTCAGTTTCGGTTTCTTCGTCATCTTCTTCTTCCTCGAGATCGTCGTAGAAATCTTTGAGGTAGGTGTTTGCTGTATGATATTCTTCTTTGGCGGTTTCTAGGCAAGTAGTTATCTTTTGGATGGCTTCCTTTTCTTCGATTGGAGTGACGCCAGTTTCATCTTTCAAAGATCCGTAGTGCTGAATCCTTTCACACATGATTTTGACGTTTTTTACTCCTAATGCGGCGGAGCTACCCTTTAGGAAATGCCCAAGCCTAGAAAGATTGGGAAGATCCCCCTTTTCCCTTGAAAGCAAACATTAAAAAAGGAGCCAAGAAAAGAAAACAGCTTGAGTATAAAATAGTCAACTTACAAGGCAGCATCCATTTCCAAGAAAGTATTCTCAGCCTGTTCAAAATAATTGAAGACAATGGACTTGGAAAATTCGCTATCTCCCTCCTCGTCCATATCTAGAATCTGACTAAATACATCATGATCGATGAGCTCTGTATCCTAAAATGCTATTAAAAGTCTATATAGACCAAACTATCTTACTGAGGAAGACATTTAGAGAAGCAGACGAATCAAGTTGTTGTAAAAAGTGGAGTTGTTTTTCAAAATAATATTGGCTATAAGCTAATTTTAGTGAGGGACCCAGTAATTGTAGCGCTATAATATTTACCTGGTATGAACCAAAGCTGTTTTAAATCATAAACGTCGAAGTTGATAAGCTGTGACTAGAGTGGAATGGGTGGTTCGTGGGACTGCTGTGGTAGCACCCAAACCCTCCCCGATCCAAACACTTTGGACACACTTTAAAATGCATATTTCTATTCCAGCAGCGCCATCCTTTATCAGTCCATGATGTGGTATTTATCACAGCAATGAATGCCAGTTTAAAGGGAGGCATTTAAAATCGGCTTATAATTCCGACTGGTGTTTGCACCCCAAGTCCCCGGACTCATTCAAGAGAAGCAGCCGCTCAGCATGGGGCTCCTTTGCCAAGCTGTGATTGGTTTACTTCGCTGAACAACATAAAATAATTGTTTGATTGGGCTAAGTTATGTTGCGTTGATGCAGCATAAGACGGTTTGAATAGATGACATCATGGAGCTGCATAGCAATTAAGATCCGCGCGTAGTCGGATGGAAACCTCAGGCATGCTACAGAAGGACTCAGGTCCTGTTTCCACCTTGCGGTTCGGTAGGTCTCATTTATTCGATCATCCTGGCTTAAGGAAGAAACATTAAATTCTTAAACTATTGCTTGTGGTAAGGGATGCTTCAGCTCAGCCCCGGCTAGCTTCCGGCTCTAGGCCGCTGCAGCCAAGACGTAGCTGCTTAATATTTAAATAATTTAAAAATAAATCTTTGAAACGGGGTAGCCAAGAGCAAAAACTGACTAGCCCTAGATATAAATATCTAACCATCAGCCAAATGTTGAATTAATTCGAGCACAGCTTGATCCTTCAATACCAGAATTGGAGGCTCCATGTTCTAGGCTTAGCTTTAAGTCACAGCAAATGGCCTATCCTTGACTCCGTGAAATCGAGATTACAGGTCAACCCATCCTGTGTACGTAGGGCTGCGGCGTCCCACCCCCGGACAAAGATCTTCTTTTTTCCGTCATTTCAGAAGATCGGATTTAAAATCACCTTTAAATAGAAAATATATTATCTTCCGCATTCTTAGAAACTTCGGACAGAATCCGGGTTTTGTCCGGGGGTGGGACGCCTCAGCCCTATGTGTACGGCCGTTACCGTGTTATACCTCTTTATAAAGCTGTTGATTTTGCCTGAGACGGCTTTCCAGTTCAAGCCAGCCAATCCAATTCACTTGAAATTGGTTTTAACCCCCGGGCAGCTTATTGTTTATAAACTCACGATATTTCTGTGACTGCTTCCGCATTCAAGCAGCCCGTTCCACAGTAAGTTTCAACATGTGACTGCTCCAAACCAAAAAGAATCCCACAAACTAAGAAATCCATTTAATTCTACGAAATTCAATATCACCCTGTTCCGATCACAGCATCAATATAAACAACAATGGCCCCATACTATAACTTTCCTACCTAAAATAGTGTTTAAAGTTTATCGGCATCTAGTAAAAATATCCAACCAATGAAAGATAGCTTCTCAGTGGTGTAAAAAAACCAATCCCAATTGTCGCAACATCTATAATTACTCCCTCTCGGGTAAGCAATTCCCCAAGAATCAACCCAACTAATGAATAATCCGTAGCACTCTTATCATATGTTGTACGGGATCAAACATTTCAAATCCTAAGTGGAACACTACTTGGACAAACCCCATGATGTATATGGACAATATGTGGCTTGGTATGATACTATATAATACCCTTCTACTATATTCAGTAAATTATCATTCCCTTCTTAAATTTTCCTCTTTATCTTGTTTTAGACACTTCCAAGAAGTATATTTTTGACAGCGGTAGCACAGAGTAGGTTATCCAACCTAAGCACCTTAAGAAAAATTCCCCCTAAAAAAGAATCCCGCATATGACACTCCACTCCAGCTGGAAAAGATACAAAGAGGACAAGATGTATCCACAGGGTACACCATCTTCAATAATCTCCTTGTACTCAACAACCAGGTTAACTTCCTCAGCACCAATGAGTTCCTGAATCTACCCGCAACACCAGCATCCCAAAGTTACAAAAACTGGGTTCCAACAACTACACTCAGTTGAAATTGGGACATCCATTGGGCTCTACTAAGAAAATCCCATCCACTGGATTCAAGGTACCTAAAACAGGGTCACACAAGCCAGCTGCTCACAAAAACCTTGGGTGCATGAAACCACTCTTCAAGTTACAGCTGTAGCCCCCAGATTTGTGGGAGAGTGGTTTAAAAAAAATCCCACCCAGAGAAAAAAAACTGTTAAAGCATTCAAAGCAGCCTTCCTGGAAAAGATTTCTCTCAAGGAAAAAGATATCATGAAGATGCAGGAACTCAGAACTTGAAAAGTGGCAGGGACCGTTAATGAGGATGTTGCAGCGCATGAAGGTATCTTTTGACCAAGCTTTCAGCAGCATGGGCTTTAATAATGCAATACCCAAGAGTATGGGGATTGCTCAGGTCATGCGGGGCACTAAGTTGCCAAACTGGCACCTGGTTAAACTGTGATAATGAGATACATAGTATTGAGGGTCTGTATGTACAGGCATTCTGGCTCCCGTCAACCTGCTTAACATCCAGCCATTGCCTGATTTGGTGCCCTTTCAATATACCATTTGACATACCAAGAATGGTAACCAAGCAATATCACATGACAATCCAAGTATCCAGTGGCTCGAACCCATCCCGCACATGAACAACCCCTATGTTTGATCCAACTAAATCTCTGCCACAGCCCAATCTATATAAGTCTAAAATATTATCCAATTAGAGATACTTCTCTTCTCTCCTAATTTCATATTTGAAGCTTCCCCAAAAGGCACCCCTTATCACTGGTAGCAGCTACGGTTTTTGACCATGCCCATGAAAGAGAAAATGACTGACCGAAACCCGCCCACCTTTGCTCACGTACTCAACCAGGCCACATCCCAGGAGACCTGGAAAACATACTTCCACGCCCACAACATTGACAAAGATATACCTAGTGGATGCACCATATTTGAAGGTCTGGTCATGCCCAAAGCATGCACCAAGATAATTCAATACAGTTGCTCTCTTCAACGACAAACAAATGCACAACCACCTATCACAGGTGAAGTTACCAACACCAAATACATTGGTATCAACAAGTTCTTTGAAAAAAACAAAGAAAATTTCATTAACTGGCTAGACCACTAAGCTGCTAAACTCTGCGCCAGCCGCATCCCACATGAAAAATTGGTCCAGGAAGCCAGCAAGCGCCTGTATGAGGCTGCAGCTAACTGGTTTGCCACCTGGGTTGAATCACAAACTGACAACCAGCTTGACAACTGGGAAAGTTCAAAGCAGACATCACACACAATTTCCGTGTCACCAAATCCCTCCAAGACATTGCAATACAGCTCAGCAATCTTCCTCAGAAGACCACTATCACAGTTTACGCCAATGAAGTTGAGGAAATATACTGCAAAATCCAAAACCCAGCACAAGCTGACAACGTACATACCAGAGCCTCATTCATCAACATAATGAAACCCTCTGTTGCTGCCCTCATCTGTCCAGAGGCCAACACCTCCATGCCTGCGCTCATTGCAGAAGCCAAGCGCGCGGAAAACGCGCAAACATGGAATATGCTGCACGCAACATCAATTGCTTCTCAAACAACAATGGCAGAGAAAACTCCAATGGCAATAAAAGCCAGAACACTAATCATAACAACAGCAACTCTAATTGCAATAATGGCAATTGCAGCCAAAGCGCAAACCGCTCCCGTCCCAAGAAAGAGGACACCGCCAAAGTTAACAATGCTGAAATAGCAACCCACTATGAATCTGACCCCACATTCTCTGACCTCAAAGGTCTCAAAACAGAGGAACAGGGAAAAGAGGAGGGGGAACAGGCTCAAGTGCCCCTGTCTCCCCCCAACTTGACAAGAAACTGTACCAAGGCACAACTTTGCTGCTTGCATCCCACGTGTCCTGCAATCCTCCATTTTTATGAACTTAAAAATTAAAGATTGCTCACAACTTCTTGTCTACCCATGCACTTAAAAATCACATGCACACAAATTTTTATTTGACTCTGGTGTGCAACACACCATGGTCAGCAAACCATTTGTAACCAAGTACAAAATACCAGTTGTCAAATCCAATGTCAAATACACCAGGATGGCAGATAAATCAAAGGTTCTACTTGAAGGCAAAACAACCCCCTTCAGAATTGACCTCCAGGGCATACAAACGTCCATCAAAGGACTTGTCATGAACAACATAAACTACAACATTGTAGCAGGCATGAAATGGTTCACCCAAGTGAACCCCAGTGTATGTTGGAAAACAAAAAGCATGACCATCAAACACAATGGAGTCAATTTTAATATCCTCAAAGAACCCAACAACCTCATTTTAAGAGACGCAGTATTTGTCCAGATCATAAACCGAGATGAGTCAGAGCATCTAACCAAAGACAGTACCCTCCACATAATGAGGTACACTGAATTCAATAACATGCAAAAAACCAAGATCCAATCCCCAGAACTTGCAGCACTCCTAAATGAATACACCCATATATTCAAAGAAGAACTCACCAAGTTACCCCCAAACAGGAGGTCAAACATGGCATTAACCTGTGTAAAGCCATGCCTAAACCTGCACCCCTCTACAGACTCTCTCCTATGGAGACCCAAACCCTCAAAACACACATTGAGGACAATCCAGTGATAATGAGCGCCTTTTGGGGAAGCTTCAATATAGAATTAAGAAAGAAGAGAAGTATCTTTTATTGGATAATATTTTAGACTTATATAATTTGGGCTGTGGCTGAGATTTAGTCAGATTGAACATAGGGGTTGGTCATGTGCGAGATGGTTTTGAGCCACTGGATACTTAGACAGTCATGTAATATTGCTTGGTTACCATTCTTGGTATGTCAAACGGTATATTGGAAGGGCACCAAATTGGATGATGGCTGGATGTTAAGTAGGTTGGTGGTAGCCAGAATGTTTGTACATCCAGACCCTCAACACCCCCTTAAGGGGTTACTCTGGTGCATCAAGAGGGGGCTTTGTTTTCACGGCTGCCGCCTGATGCTCCTGGAGCTGTTTACTAGTTGGAACCAGTCTGGTCGAGTGTTCTCCTTTACTGAAGCAGAGACAGGTTTTGTGGTATTTCTTGACAATTGGGGTTTGGGCACCTTGGAATTTTACTAGATAGGTGTTATGATCTGGTCTGTACTTGATGATTCTTCCTGGTCCCTGGTGTACTGAGTCTAGTTTCTTTCTGTTGCCAGCTAGAACCCAGACGGGGGAGTTGATGGAAAGTGGTTCCTCTGTGGAGGTTACCTTTTGTGTTTTGAGCCTCTTTATTTCTGCTATTTTAGCTTTGAGGCAGATGTGTTGTAGATTTGGTGCTTGTTCTACTGTGGGGGGTTTCCCCAGGGGGATATTTATGTATGGCTATTTGTTGTGGGTGATTATTTCTGGTTTGTAGCTGTAGGTTAGCTCAAACGGTGAATAGCCTGTTCCTTGATTGGCGTGGACTTGGTATACTAGCAATGCATGTTTCACCTATAGTGGCCATGTGTCTTTGGCTTTGCCATCCATTAAATTTCTAGGGTCCTGATAAGGCTGCTATTTAGGCTTTCCACTCTGCCGTTGGCCTGTGGCTTGTACGGAGTTGTGGAGTGTTTAATTTTTTGGATTTTAAGTTGTTGTTTACTATGTGACCTGCTAACCTGGTTGCTCCATCAGTTTTGATGTAGTCTGGAGTGCCATAGTTGGATATGATTGCTTTGTTAACAAAAAAGTCAATGGTTTCTGCTTTATGGTCCTTTGTTGTCCAGCAGATGGGCCAGCATGTGACAAAGCCAATGACTACAATTATGAAACATTGGTTTGTTTTTGTTTCTGGGAAGGGGCCCACTTCATTCAGTCCCCAAACCTTGAATGGTTCAGGGTCTGGTAATAGGTTGAACGTTGGCTGAGGAGACTTTGTACTGGTGTACTTCTCGCACACTGTGCACTTTTTCAGAACATTGACTATATCCTGTTTGAGGTTGGGCCACCATACTATCTCTTTTAATGTGAGGTATAGGTTGTCAGCCTTTGTATGTCCTAGTAGGTGGTGATGTCTTAGTATGGTGTCAACTCTTTGTGCAAGTGGGATGTACAGGACATGTTTGCTGTTAATTATTTGGTATACAGTGCCATTTAATACATGGAAATTATTTTTGTTCCTTACTAATGTATTGTGGGTCAGTTGATGTGTTGAAGGGTCTTTCTCTTTTGTCTTGTATTCAGTGTTATACAGGTTTGGCCAGTTAGGGTCCAGGTGGTCAGGGTGTTCCTCTCTAGGCTGACATAGTCTAAAGAGAGCATCAGCTGTGACCAGCTCTGCCCCCTTTTTGTATTGGATATCCAAATTAAGCTGTTCCAGCAAGGACATCCATTTGGCTTGGTGCCGCGCGAGTGCATTCTGAGTTTTGAAATATATTAAGGATTTATGGTCAGTTAGTATTCAGACGTTTAAATGTCCTTCTAAGCAACATCTTCATTTCTTGCATGCATGGTATATTGCTAGCAATTCCTTATTGTGTATTGGGTATCTCTGCGCAGTGTTGGTCAGTTTTCTGCTTTCATAACATACTGTCAGGAAGTCTTGCTGCCCTGGCCAGCAGATGTGTAGGACTGCGCCAATGGCAGTGTCACTGGCATCTGACTCAAGCTCAAAGCACCTGTTGTTATTAGGGTATTGCAATATTGGTGCTTCAATAAGAGCTTGATTTAATAATTGGAATATATTGTCACATTCTGGTGTCCAGATGAATTTCTTTTTGTATTTACCCTTGATTAAGTCATTGATTGATGCAGTTAGTTTTCCGCAGTCTTTGATGTATTTCCTTAGGTATGCTACTATACTGAGAAAGCATCTAACTTGTTTAACAGAGGTGGTGTGTTGCATGTTATTTATGGCTCTTATTTTGTATGGATCTGCTTTGATGCCACCATCAGAGACAATGTGGTCCAAGAACAGGAGTTCCTTTTCCATAAATTGGCACTTACTTGGTTTTGCATAAAGTTTGTGCTTGGCAAGTTGATTGAGTATCTTGCAGTCATGTGTGAGGTGTTCCTCTTTTGTTTTTGAGAATATGATGATATTTTCAAGGTAGCATAATGTATTTGAGAGACCGTTTAGTGCTTGGTTCATCATGGTGAAAAACGTCGCGGGAGTGTTGGTCATCCCAAAGTTCATTACCCTATACTTAAAGGATCCAAATTGCGTACGGAACACGGCTTTTGGTATGTCCTTTTCCTTTACTTCAACTTGGTTGTAGCCTGATTTGAGGTCAATTTTGGAGAAAAATTTGGCTCCTGAGAGTCTTGAAAAGATCCTCTATAAGTGAAAGAGGGTATTTATTCTTTACTGTGCTTGCATTTAGTGCTCTGTAGTCAGTTAAAGGCACAGAGTGCCTTCCTTTTTCTTTACAAAAAACACTGCTGCCCCCACAGGGACTCTGATGGGCGGGTGAAGTCTTTAGCTAAGTTGTCCTCAATATGGGTTTTGAGGGTTTGTGTATCCATGAGGGAGAGTCTGTAGAGGGGTGTAGGTCTAGGCATGGCTTACACAGGTTGATGCCATGTTTGACCTCCCGTTTGGGGGGTAGCTTGGTGAGTTCTTCCTTGAATACATGGACATATTCATTTAGGAGTGCCACAAGTTCTGGGCATTGGATCTTGGTTGTTTGCATGTTATTGAATTCAGTATACCTCATTATGTGGAGGGTACTACTTTTAGTTAGACGTTCTGAGTTGTCTTGGTTTATGATCTGGACAAATACTGTGTCACTTAGAATGACGTCGTTGGGTTCTTTGAGGATATTAAAATTGACCCCATTGCATTTGATGGTCATGCCTTTTGTTTTCTAACATACGCTGGGGTTCACTTGGGTGAACCATTCCATGCCTGCTACAATGTTGTAGTTTATGTTGTTCATGACAAGTCCTTTGATGGACGTTTGTATGCCCTGGAGGTCAATTCTGAAGGGGGTTGTTTTGCCTTCAAGTAGAACCTTTGATTTATCTGCCATTCTGGCGTATTTGAAGTTGGATTTGACAACTGATATTTTGTAGTTGGTTACAAATGGTTTGCTAACCATGGTGTGTTGTGAACCAGAGTCAAATAAAATTTTGTGTGCATGTGATTTGTAAGTTCATGGGTAGACAAGAAGTTGTGAGCAATCTTTAATTTTTAAGTTCATAAAAATGGAGGATTTCAGGACACGTGGGATGCGAGCAGCAAAGTTGTGCCTTGGTACAGTTTCTTGTCAAGTTGGGGGGAGACAGGGGCACTTGAGCCTGTTCCCCCTCCTCTTTTCCCTGTTCCTCTGTTTTGAGACCTTTGAGGTCAGAGAATGTGGGGTCAGATTCATAGTGGGTTGCTATTTCAGCATTGTTAGCTTCAGCGGTGTCCTCCTTCTTGGGACAGGAGCAGTTTGCGCTTTGGCTGCAATTGCCATTGTTGCAATTAGAGTTGTTGTTGTTATGATTGGTGTTCTGGCATTTATTGCCATTGGATTTTTATCTGCTATTGTCATTTGAGGAACAATTGCTGTTGCGTGCAGCATATTCCATGTTTGCGCGTTTTCCCGTGCGCTTGGCTTCTGCAATGAGCACAAGCATGGAGGTGTTGGCCTCTGGACGGATGAGGGCAGCAACAGAGGGCTTCATTCTGTTGATGAATTAGGCTCTGGTATGTACGTTGTCAGCTTGTGCTGGGTTTTGGATTTTGAGGTATATTTCCTCAACTTCATTGGCGTAAACTGTGATAGTGGTCTTCTGAGGAAGATTGCTGAGCTGTATTGCAATGTCTTGGAGGGATTTGGTGACGCAGAAATTGTGTGTGATGTCTGTTTTGAACACTTCCCAGTTGTCAAGCTGGTTTTCAGTTTATGAGCCAACCCAGGTGGCAAACCAGTTTGCGGTGGCCTCATACAGGCGCTTGCTGGCTTCCTGGACCAATTTTTTATGGGGGATGCGGCTGGCGCAGAGTTTGGCGGCTGTGTGGTCTAGCCAGTTGATGACGCTTTCTTTGTTTTTACCAAAGAACTTGTTGATACCAATGTATTTGGTGTTGTTAACTTCACCTGTGATAGGTGGTTGTGCGTTAGTTTGTGGTTGAAGAGAGCAACTGTATTGAATTATCTTGGTGCATGCTTTGGGCATGACCAGACCTTTGAATATGGTGCATCACTTGGTATATCTTTGTCAATGTTGTGGGCGTGGAAGTACATTTTCCAGGTCTTCTGGGATGTGGCCTGGTTGAGTACGTGAGCAAAGGTGGGCGGTTTTTGGTCAGTCATTTTCTCTTTTATGGGCATGGTCAAAAACTGTAGCTGCTACCAATGATGAGGAGCAACTTGTGGAGAAGCTTCAAATATGGAATTGAGAAAAAAGAGAAGTATATTTTATTGGATAATACTTTAGACTTATATAGGCTTGACTGTGGCAGGGATTTAGTTGGATCAAACCTAGGGGTTGGTCATGCGCAGGATGGGTTTAAGCCACTGGATACTTGGATTGTCATGTGATATTGCTTGGTTACCATTCTTGGTATGTCAAATGGTATATTGGAAGGGCACCAAATCAGGCAATGGCTGGATGTTAAGTAGGTTGGTGGTAGCCAGGATGCTTATACATCCAGACCCTTGAAACTAGAAAAAGGATTCATTTGCCTGTCTGAATCTCTGTGGGGGGCAGCAGTGTTCTTCTTAAAGAAAAAGGAAGGTACTCTGTGTCTAGTAACTGACTACAGTGCACTAAATGCAAGCACAGTAAAGAATAAATACCCTCTTCCACTTATAGAGGATCTACTTGCAAGACTCTCAGGAGCCAAATTTTTCTCCAAAATTGACCTCACCTCAGGCTACAACCAAGTTGAAGTTAAAGAAAAGGACATACCAAAAACTGCGTTCTGTCGTAATTTGGATCCTTTGAATGTAGGGTAATGAACTTTGGGATGACCAACACTCCCGCGACGTTTTTCACCATGATGAACCAAGCACTAAACGGTCTCTCAAATACATTATGCTACCTTGAAAATATCATCATATTCTCAAAAACAAAAGAGGAACACCTCACACATGACTGCAAGACACTCAATCAACTTGAAAAGCACAAACTTTATGCAAAACCAAGTAAGTGCCAATTTATGGAAAATGAACTCCTGTTATTGGACCACATTGTCTCTGATGGTGGCATCAAAGCAGATCCAGACAAAATAAAAGCCATAAATAACATGCAACATACCACCTCCGTTAAACAAGTTAGATGATTTCTCAGTATGGTAGCATACCTAAGAAAATACATCAAAGACTCTGGAAAACTAACCACATCAATCAATGACTTAACCAAGGGTAATTACAAAAAGAAATTCATCTGGACACCAGAATGTCACAATATATTCCAATTATTAAAACAAGCTTTGATTGAAGCATCAATATTGCAATTCCTAATAACAACAGGTGCTTTGAGCTCAAGTCAGATACAAGTGACACTGCCATTGGTGCAGTCCTATACATCTGTCAGCCAGGGCAGCAAGACTTCCTGCCAGTATATTAAGAAAGCAGAAAAATGACCAACACTAAGTAGAGATACCCAATACATGATAAGGAATTGCTAGAAATATTTCACACACACAAGAAATGGAGATTTTATCTAGAAGGATATTTAAACGTCCAAGTACTAACTGACCATAAATCCTTAATATATTTCAAAACTCAGAACGCAATTGCGCGGCACCAAGCCAAATGGATGTCCTTACTGGAACAGCTTAACCTGGACATCCAATACAAAAAAGGGGAAGAGATGGTCACACTGGTGCTCTCTCTAGGCTATGTAAGCCAAGAGAGGATCATCCTGACCAGCTGGACCCTGACTGGCCCAACCTATATAACACTGAATACAAGACAAAAGGGAAAGACCCCTCCACACATTAACTAACCCATGATACATTATTAAGGAATGAAAAGTATTTACACATATTAAACGGCACTGTATACCAAATCATTAACAACAAACATGTCCCGTACATCTCACTTGCACAAAGAGTTGACACCATACTAAGACATCACCGCCTACTAGGACATACAAAGGCTGACAACCTATACCTCACATTAAAAGAGATAGTATAGTGGCCCAACCTCAAACAGAATATAGTTGATGTTCTGAAAAAGTGCACAGTGTGCAAGAAATACACCAGCACAAAGGCTCCCCAGCCAACAATCAACCCAGTACCGGACCCTGAACCATTCAAGGTTTGGAGACTGAATGTAGTGGTCCCCTTCCCAGAAACAAAAACAAACCAATGTTTCATAATTGTAGTCATTGGCTTTGCCACACGCTGGCCCATCTGCTGAGCAACAAAGGACCATAAAGCAGAAACCATTGACTTTTTTGTTAACAAAGCAATCATATCCAACTACGGCACTCCAGACTCTATCATAAATGATGGAGCAACCAGGTTAGCAGGTCACGTAGTAAATAACAACTTAAAATCCAAAAAATTAAACACTCCACAACTCTGTACAAGCCACAGGCCAACGGCAGAGTGGAAAGCCTAAATAGCAGCCTTATCAGGATCCTAGAAATTTAATGGATGGCAAAGCTAAAGACACATGGCCACTATAGGTGAAACATGCATTGCTAGTATACCAAGTCCACACCAATCAAGGAACAGGCTATTCACCGTTTGAGCTAACCTACAGCTACAAACCAGAAATAATCACCCACAACAAATAGCCATACAAAAATATCCCCCCAGTGAAACCCCCTACAGTAGAATAAGCACCAAATCTACAACACATCTGCCTCAAAGCTAAAATAGCAGAAATGAAGAGGCTTAAGACACAAAAGGTAACCTCTACAGAGGAACCACTTTCCATCAACTCCCCCGTCTGGGTCCTGGCTGGAAACAGAAAGAAGCTATAATCAGTACACAGAGGACCAGGAAGAATCATCAAGTACTGACCAGATCACAAAACCTATCTAGTAAAACCTAAGGTGCCAAAACCCCAATTGTCAAGAAATACCACAGAACCCGTCTCGGTCTCAGTAAAGGAGAACACTTGAACTGACTGGTTCCAACTTGTAAACAGCTTCAGGAGCATCAGGAGGCAGCTGTGAAAACAAAGCCCCCTCCTGATGCACCAGAGTAACCCCTTAAGGGGGGTGTCAAGGATCTGGATGTACAGGCATTCTGGCTACCGCCAACCTACTTAACATCCAGCTTCATCTGATTTGATGCCCTTCCACTATATCATTCAATATACCAAGAATGGTAACCAAGCAATATCACATGATGATCCAAGTATCCAGTGGTTTGAACCCATCCTGCACATGATCAACCCCTATGTTCAATCCAACTAAATCTCTGCCACAGCCCAATCTATGTAAGTCTCAAATATTATCCAATAAAAGGTACTTCTCTTCACTCCTAATTCCATATTTGAAGCTTCCCCAAAAGGCGCTCCTTATCAATAGTCATTAACTAGAACAATACCTTAGTGTAAGAATTAGATTAGCTGAAGTTCCTGGCAAGGCCCACCAAGAGGTAGTACATAGCAGTATACATGGCTAAGGATGTGATGGAGCGGGGGCACCAGTGTTGGCCAGACAGTGGTTTGTGAAGAAATCTTATTCAGTGGTCCTCCATAGTACAAGCTGTTGGTACCTCTGAGTGGGTGTCTGAAAATGCAGTAGATGGTTATTGGGCCCTGTACCCAAGTCAAGCTGTTAGCAAATAAGAAAAGAGAGAGCAGTCAATCTTTTCCTGGGGCAGGGGAATTGGGACTTTATAGTGTAGTTTCCAAGACTAATACTTTTAATTGGAAAGTATATGCCTGTTTTATGTGATATACAACAGCAGGGAATCATATTAAATTAACACAACCCATCATCAAGATAACAAGTTTATTATACTGTAAATTCATAACCTAATGTTAGAAATGCAGGATTGCCAAATCTGTTTTCCAAATTTTGAATCACATTTGTGGGCAACTCAGCTGAGTGAAAATTAAAATATTTAATAAGCTCAACTATTTACTTTGCCTTTTTTGATTGATTTAAATTGGCAAATTTTGAACCCCTTGGGCAGATAACTCAACAAAATCAAGACAAAACACAGCAAACAAATGCAGATACATGGATCAGAAATGTGGGATTCTGATGTACAATTTTAGATTTCCTGTATGTCTAACAAATTGTAGACAACATGAAATTAGTAACAAATCTGAAATTGTTGGATTGTCAAATCAAAGAACCAAATTTCAAATCAAAAATGAGGTATATTTGAAATAAATATAATTTATGGGTGTCTTGAAAAGGATGTTAAAGGATCTAGAGTGTATTTGTGCTGATTCTTTTAGGAAGCACAGGCATTCTCAAAAATCACCCTGTTTCATTTTAGGGCGACTAAAATTTAGATCATAATGTTCACCAACTTACCATAATTAACAGTAAAAGCTGACTAAAATATACACTCCCTTTATTAAGTTTATTTTTTTTACCATAGATTTATTATGTTTTCTTCTAAAAACAACCAAGTAAACAAGCTGTTCCACAGCCTTGACAAAATCATGCAGGGCTACGCTAGGTCTTCTAAGAGTGAAGCCATCATCTATGGTAGCTCCCAATATGCAGTCCTCTCTCCAAGCACTACCCAGAAGTGTGTTCTCTCTCCTGCTTTATCAAGCATGGCCCTGTTTGCGCATCATGCACAGGCAGCTGCTAACCAAATCTTATTTTCCACTTGCACCAGGAATCAGACAATCAAGCCAAGGGATCACTTTGAGAAGTGAGAATCCAGAAACAGCCAATCAGATGGCACCATCTGGTTCCCAAGACAGACACATTCCACTTCCAGCCAATCAGCTTAAAAGATGCAGAAGAAAGCAAATTACCCCAGAAATTGTTCTTGAAATGGTCAAGAAGCAAGGGATGCTTATGTCCCTTGGGGAAATTGCGGCTGTGATGGGTTTTGCAAAGTCCACTGTGGCTGCAACCCTGCATGCTTACGCCAACTGTGGCCCCCTCACAAGAAGAACCCAAATAGTGCCCCCCTCACAAGAAGACCCCAACTGGTGCCTGTACATCAACCAATGGTGAAAAGCTCACCCCTTATGATGGCCATCATAGAATGTGACCCACAGATGCCCCTGGTCCAGGTGTGTCTCCAACTGGGACTCCACAGCGTTTTCACAAATAAAAACACAGTCAATTTGTAGATGCACAGAGTTGTGGTTGTTGCTAGAATCTTGTCCAATCAAGTTTTCATTGGTCCCAGTTTGGTGGATACCAACCCCTACAATTTAATCATCATTAAGTTTATAAAAGGGAGGGCAATGAGGACACGCAATGCCGTCATCTTCCTGTGTATGCCAAGATTTCTACAAGTATCCAAGATCATGGAGAAAAGTGTATCTGATCTGATGTCTAAAAGCTTGGCCCAATATTGTATTGTTTTATCAGGGGTTTGTTGGCAGATTCCCTATTGGGTGTCAATTATTACTTGACAATATCAAACACCACAGATGGGTATGCCTACCAGCTGGAGCTCAAGGATATTCTGGAGGAGTGGGATACCCAAATAGCTGTGCACACAGTTGTACTGAGTGTGGAGATGATGCAGCGGGAATGCACAAAAAAATTAGGGCTGTGGGACATACCTGTTGGCCCTACCCCACCAACCACACTGACATGCATCTTGCAGATGTATGCCTTTTTAATTTTAGTTTGGCTCTCAGATGCTCAAAGCCTGCCACCTACAACAAACTGTGCACCCAAATTGAGAAGGGGTATGAGCTTTCCCCTTCTGTATTTGTCCAGGACTTTTAAAGATTCCAGCACCTTCTATGCAAGTGATAGTTATAAGTCCAAAAAGAACTCCCACCTTCCCCCACGCTCATCCATTTGTTTCTTTCAAGCCCAGATATGTGACAAAAGAAAAATTTGAGCAATTGAATCAATCAGCTCTTGTCACCTCTTCCCAGTCAACAAACCCTGCTCCCCCATCAAGATCAAGCCACCTGCCTTCCAACCCTGACTCCCAAACCACCACCCATTTCCTCCCCACTATCTCTGATGTTGTCCCTTTCACAGGCGCAGATTTTTGCGGTGTACATTCTACCCATTGCCTCCCCTACTTGCCCCTTGATGATTAAAATAAAATTCTTTCTTTTTGAAAACTTATTAAAATTGATATTAAAGCTTCAATTAATAATTAATTATATATTCTTTTTACATTATCAACATTCCCCATAATTAATACAATGTTGTACATGTGATGGGATAATATATAATTATTTGCATGAATATTTTTCATTATCAATAATGAATTAAGGACCATAAATGTAAATGTTATATTAGAATATTGCAGCTAGACGTTAAATTGTGATATTTAGATATTATGTGAATAACTCAATGCTTTATGTATAATAAAACTCACTATAAGCTTGGCATTTTTCATTGTAATTTTATAAATGGACTGTGTCTATTTTAGGGAGCCATTAACACTTAGTACAAATATTGATACATAGTGTATTTTACAGCCTGCATATTTACTATTGATAATGATTCTGTAAAATTTAAGTCAGATTTTGTGAGTTTTAATAATACAATGGATCAATCAATCACTGTTTATGACCATTAATTGGCTGATTTTCTTTGCTGTGGCAATTATGCATTTTCTAATATTTATGTGCTGGTATCTAATTGGCTGTTTTCTCACCCTATTACACATCAATAGGAAACATGGTCAACATCCTGACCACACCTGGTCTTGGGGTTGCAAACCTGCTTCCTATTGATGTGTAATAGGGTGGGAAAACAGCCAATTAGATGCCAGCACATAAATATTAGAAAATGCATAATTGCCACAGCAAAGAAAATCAGCCAATTAATGGTCATAAACAGTGATTGATTGATCCATTGTATTATTATGCTCACAAAATACAACTTAAATTTTACAGAATCATTATCAATAGGTAAATATACAAGCTGTAAAATGCACTATGTATCAATATTTGTGTCAAGTATATACTTTTGGGAAGTATAATAAACAAGATAAAGGGGAAAATTAAGAAGAAAATAATAATTTATTGGATATGAATATAGGATAATATATAGTATTATGAGAAGCCACATACTGTCCATGTACGTCATGGAAGTCATGGGGCTTATCTGAGTAATGTTCCTCTTAAGTCATGAGGCTTGTTAAAGTTGTGTTCCACTTAGGATTTGGAATGTTTGATCCCTGTAATAGATGGTTGAATGATAGTAGTGCCACTCCCTAATGCTTAGTTGGGGAATCATTTGGCAAGTCACTTGGGGAATTAGTTTCCCGTGAGGGAGTAATCAAAGATGTTGCAACATTTTGAATAAGTGTTAATGGCTCCCTAATATAGACACAGTCTAATTTAAAATTACAATGAAAAAGCTAAGTTTATAGTGAAATTTATTATACAGAAAGCATTGAGTTATGTACATAATATCTAAATGTCAAGATTTAGCGTCTAGCTGCAATATTTTAATGTAATATTTACATTTTTTAGTCCTTAATTTATTATCAATAATGAAAAATATTCATGCAAATAATTTTATATTAGCAAATAAACTGTACAACTTTTTTAAATATGGGGAATATCAATAATTTAAAAATAATATATTATTAATGATGAGTTGAAAGAAATATGATCAATTTTAATAAGTTGTCAAAAAGAAAGTTTTTATTTTACTCATCAAGGGACAAGTAGGGGAAGGAATGGGAAGAATGAACATTGCCATCATCTGTGCCTGTAAAAGGGACAGCATCAGAGGTAGTGGGGAGGGAATGGGTGGTGGCTTGGGAGTCAGGGTTGGAAGGCGGGTGGCTTGGTCTTGATGGGGGGAGCAGGGTTTGTTGACTGGGAAGAGGAAACAAGAGCTGATTGCTTTAATTCTTCTTTTGTCTCATAGGTGGGATTAAAAAACTGGATGGAAGAGTGTAGAGGCGGCAGGAGTGCTTTCTGGACTTATAACTATTGTCAAAACAGCAGGCTCAACCCAACAGCAAGGTTCCAAACAAGCAGGTTTGTGACCCGCAATCCAATTAACTGGCCACTTGAAGCCAGACTAGGAAGTCAACTTAAATTATCAAATCCAACAACATTAACAGATGCTGATCCTTTACAGTGAATACATTGTTTTGGCGCTTGACTCCATTTACCAGGATCAAGCCACCCCCTTCACCATCCAGCCGTGTGATCAACACTATCATGTTCCTGTTATCCTGGACTCACATTGACTATATAATCACTATCTCTCAATAAAGATTATTATCTTGTTTCCAAATATTTTTTTCCTTGTAACTGTCAGGGCCCAGAGGGTCTTGACTGGTTTCCATCTGACTGAACTTAATATTTAAATCAAACTAAATTAAAACTTTATTTCAAGGCTAACTTAGAATGATCACAATGGGATCATTTTGAGCAACACCTTTATATACCATTTCATTAGATTCTTTAGAATCTTCCTAAATCTTCTAGACAGTCTTAGGGACTTTGCTGGTGGCATCAGGCTGGGGTTTTGGGGCATCTTCTGAACAGCATGACTCATGTTTATTTGCAAAATCCTGCACATCGGGCTTTGCATCCGTGTTTTGTCTAAAAATAGCACAGATCAACTCTCCTGATGTTTGGCTTCAAAATTCGTGTTTGGACGTCTAAATCCGTCCAGTGGTTGCTGAGTTATTCTCAAATTAAGATTCACATTAATTCTTGTGCCTTGGTCGCATATTTTTGTCATTTTGCACTGGTTAGGAAGTTCGGCTGGCGGCCAAACTTTAAGAAGCCATAACTCATTGTCTAGAGTAGCTAGGAGAGTAATAAAACTAGCATTGGGATTGTGGAGAATAATAGAGTTTTCCCAAGGCATTTCTGTAATACAAGATGTGTCAGGGCGTATCCTGACAGTAACTCTGCTAAAACAGCACAGTTACAACATTGGTAGCAGGAGTAGGTTCTCCATCCTACTTTATCCCCCAAAATTCTGCCTTTTGCCTGTACTTGCCATGGCCAAAAAATTCTCAATAGAATCATGTCTGGCCTTGTGCTAGACTGGACACTGTAAATGCCTGGCGCCAAGATACCTGATGGCTTTGTCCTCTACCAGAACATGGTAATCCCACCTTCAATGCCATGCCACCACAAGGTTTCTTCCAAACACCCGCCACCATGCCTCAAGTAACTGAAAAAAGCACCATGTCTGCCTACGTAGCTCAGAGACTTCAGAGTGCCACCTTGGAACCATTCTCTGGGGCCAATGACAATAATGCCACAGCTTGGATTCAATCTGCTCAAAGTAAACTGACGCAGATGGAATACCCAAACCACTTCTGGATTGAAGAGATATCCATCCAACTCACACACAATGCAGGCACTTGGTGCAATAAGTGGCACAAAGACCATACCATGAAATATTGGGACACTTTCAAACAAGAAATCTGGGCACAGGTTGTACTAAAGGACACCGCCCTCATGATTATCCGCCAAGTGAAGAACCTGACCCAGACAGGCACCGTAAAGGAACTAACATGCGCTTATGAGGAACTCTGCCTACGTGTTTCAGGAATATTCCTGACAACACCTTGTGTCAAGATAAAATTTTGGGCACAATTGGGCTCCAAGAGCAAGATAAAAAATTGCAGCAGTTCCCCCTGATTGGGGAAACTGCTGCAAAACACCCAGCAAAAGAAACAAAATCTAAAACATTAAATTTTGGCAAAAACAGGCTTTATACCCTGGCCGCACGCCAAGCCTGGTGGCTTGCCTGCTGCCAGCCAGTCCCCCAGCCAGCTGCCGGATGGGGAAATTGCCCATTGGGAATCCCTGAAAGGCAATTTCCCCAAACCCAAAAATGGGGGAACTGCTATCCAATTTTGGAACCTACCAAATTTGGAGGGGGTTTACAAGATGCCCAGCATGACAATTAATGCATCAACTACAAAAGTTGAAAGTAATTGCATGAAAGTACCTGAAGAAGCTCCCAAGTCATGAAATGACAAGATTAACAATTCATTGCCTGCTAATCCATCCCCATACCACTCCCAAAAGGGAATTTCAGACAACACCAAGTGTTTGGGGCTTCCTGTCCAATGTTTTTCACTATTCATGCCCCACAAGGATGATATTATATAATAAAGTCAAATCATTTGATGATAGTTTGTGCTATCTTTGAGTGAAATTACACCTCAATAGTATCACATAAATCATTTCAAAAACTTTACCTACAATAAGTTAAACAAGACACTAAGCTTTATCTGCCCTTCCCCAGGATCAGAAGATGAATCACCTAATCTTCTCAGCTGTCCTCACAGCATGCCTAGGGATTGGGGGCCACCAATAATCTCAACAACATGGGCCATTCAACAATCCATCTGGCGAGTACTACTACAAGGAGCCGTCACAGCTTAACTTCTCTGAGCGGTACTCCTGGCCCACGCTGGTATTGCCCCATTCCACCCAGTCCTTAGCCATATACACCTGTATATACTATGTACTCACATATTTCACCAGTAATTTTGGACACTATAACGTGCACGCCAAAGTCTTTTGATTGATGATGACAGTCTATCTGTTTTTGACAGCACTCACAGGCTTCCAAGTTGCCAATTTGGTCCCTTATTTTGCTAGAATAATTCCCCAATTATTGGGTCTTTACAACATGACCCTGCAGATATGGCATTTGACACTCCAGCCACACACCTCATGTATTACAACTCCCTCAAGTCACACATAATGAGACACATCAACCTGTACCAAGTAACCTATCTGCAAAGACTATATTGCAAAGCAGAGAAAGTGGAGCAAACTTCCAACACCCTCCACAAAGTGCATAATGGGAAGAGAGGGAGACCCAAAGATTCTTACTTGAATGGGTGCGCCAATTGACTGCCTCCTGGAAACAACAACAACTCAAACCATAAACCTGCAGGTTTGAATGGGCAGAGAAGCAGGAACAATGGGTTGTCAAATTATACCCATTTCTGTATCACTGTCACAAGTGACAAACTCCTATTGATCATGCTTACTGGAAAGCCTCAACTACAGGACTCAAACCCTGACACCCTGCAGGCTGCCAGCCTGCAGGACCAGCCGCCTGAAGATTTTTGGGCTTGAACCAGAGCAGGATTTGACTTCGGGAAATCCTCTAAGGCTTGATGAGTCAAAATCACTCACATTGACACCCCAAACGTTGAAGGTTCCTGTTAACTCAACCAATCAGCGGGCAGGCCTAGCCATAGACCCCAAAATAACTTGGGCCACCACAAAAGGGGAAACAAAGAAACTTCCTATAGAACATGGGCCGCCCAGAGATGACCAATCCCACAACCCAATAAAGAAACTTGAGTATTCTCAGTTCAAACCAGCCAATGAAATAACTCCCGCAATGGATGTCACCAAGGACTGGAAAAACCTGGTAAACAGTAACACCCGGGTCAAAGAAATTTGTAAAAGTTTTCCCATGACAGTTGGGCATACTTAGACCCTGAACTGCCAGGAAGTTGCTCATTGCCATTCTTGCATTAAAGTGACATGAACCTTTGGTTCAACCAGGTTATTCCATATTTGATATTAGTTATATTTAATTTACAGTCTACCTCCTGCGGTCCTGCACCTCACACCCATCAACCCCAAGAAACCGTGGACCAGCTGCCTGACCTTTATTGTCACCCAGGAGTTCCCTACGGCCCAGTACATTTCACCAAGTACCCCCAACCTGGTGTATTCAGAGTTCACCCTAGAGGAAATCCTAATATATAACCCTGAGGCAAGAACTAGAGAAACCAAGACTGTTTACAGGGAATGCCACAAAATTACTATACCTCCCCTGCTATTCTGCAACAGGTACAACCACCTGCCTGCATATTTGGTCCCAATGACTCTGCCTCTCACCCCGCGGCCCAACTTCCCGCAAGAATACATTGCTGCCAATGAATCTACTTTCACTCAGATATTTGGAGTGTTGTACATCACTCTTACCAGCTTGATAGATTCTATGGTACCTGACAGCAACTGTGGTAAGTTTGACTCCCTGGTGCTTGACTCCCTGGTAGTTGACACTATATTAAAGTGAGAATTCAGCTTTTTTCCTGATCAACAACTGGAAATTGACACTTTTTTAATTAACAGATCTTGATGTACTGAAAACTTTTAATATAAAAGATTAAGACTTAAAACTATAGTATACTAAAGTGACCCCAGAGAGCTCAACAATGCAATAAAAACAGTGTATTACTTAATAAAAAATAAGGAGAAATAAGCAACTATGTCCCATTTTTATGTAATTTACACTCTTCATTATAAAAATATTTTTGATTATCATAAAAATTAAAATTCCAATGAGACAAAAATAAACAAAAACACAAAAATAGAAGTTATGCAAAATATGAAGAAATATTAATACTATTTGATATAGTTCATATAAGCACAACTGTGAATATCATATGTTTTATTTGGAAATTAACAAAAATTAAGATATTTCACTCACTTTCAACTATAAATATTCATCTCAAACTTACCATGTATACATAAATAATCAATGCTATCTAATTAAATAAAAAATAGAAAAATTAAGACTAAAAACTAATTGATCAAAACTAAAAAGTAAAAATTAAAACCATAGAAGCAAGGCTGCAAGTTTATTCCTCCCCATTCTTCCCCTTCTTCATTTTGACCCCTTCTAGGAGGGCAGTTGCAATGAGCTCCAGCTGCTGCTTGATCTCTGAGGCCTTATATTTATGCTTGGCCACATTTTGAATGGCCTTAGTGAATAGGGTGGAACAGGTTGTGGGCTTGGTGGGGGGGACACAGTTTGCCAAGTCACGCAGCTTGGAGATGGTTTTCTCCTGCTTGTGCTGCAGGAGGGAGAAAAACTTGTTGAACTTTGGATGAAGCCCAAAGTTGGCCTTAAGATGATTGTAATAAGCCTCTAGCGCTGAGGTGGTCTTGAGCTCACCATTCAACATTGCCCAGTAAACATTCCAACTGGCCTTGGCACAGGCCTTGCCTTGCCTCTGCGTGATGACCTTCTCAATCCACTGGCACTCAAATTAATCAAGAAAAGGCTTAAACTCCAGATGCTTTGCTATGTAGGGATTCTTTGAGAGAACCTTGACCCCTGCGCAGTGTGCTCTGGCTTTAAAAAATCCAAGGCACTAAATTATGCAAGCACAAGTTTGAAGGTGTCTGAAGTGTCCCTCCGGCTCAACCTACTAAGCTTGGCATGGGCCTGTACATTACAAGCAACTTCTTGGCAGAAGTAGAAGTGGCACCCCTGCACCTCCCTGCTGAACAGCTGCTCAAATGCATTGAACTGAGCAGGGTAAAGGCCATGATGCAAATGTGAGGCCCCAGAGCTCTCAGCCTTACCTTTTCCTCCAAGTCCAGGGTGGCCTAGTCTTTGTCAGAGGCAGGAGGGTTAGCACAGGTGTAGGGGGGGTCTTCTTGTCATTGTTGTTGTCAGGAAGGAGGGAAAGTGCTTGGTAGAGGATGGTAAAAGCATAGGTGTAAATGGCCTCGGTGGCCCTAGGAAGAAGAAAGAACACAAGTGGAATCACCTGGATGTCAATCTGGGCATGGATCATCCAGAGCTGCTTGAACATCCGGGGGCAAGTGGCAAAGATACCATCAACTAGCCAGGTTGAAGCCCTTTTCAACTTCATCAGGTTCTGCTGAATTAATTAGCAGATTACGCGGTCTTTGGCAGTGGGCCTGTTGTCATGGAGGAGGAAGCACTCCCCACTTGGAAGCTGCTTGAGCTTGTGGGTGAGCGTAAGCTCCAAGAGGACGTCTGAAGCCTTGGGGGGAGGAGGATTGGCAGCAATACACTTATTGCTTATGAACTTAACCAACTGCTCTTGAGTTGGCACCAACTTGAGATTTTTGGGTTTTAAGTGCTGCAGGGCTTTGATAGCCAGATCAGATGCTCAGAGGTGAGAGGATGTTGGGATCACCTGGACCAGGTACCATTTTAACATCTGGGTTAAAAGATAATTGGGGGGCTCACAAGAGTGCTCCCCCTTCTCTGCAGTTACTTGCTCCCAGACCTCAGTGTTTAGCTGGGCCCCGCAAGTCTTATCCTCACAGACAAAGTGATTGCTCTTGGTTTGGCGCTTTTGATTGTTACAACTAAAAATGTAGTTATCAGCTACTTAGCCCGGGTTGCCCTTTACAGACATAATTGGGGGAAAATAGGGGAAGCGCTTGGGGACTTTAAACTCTCTGTCAACATTAAAGATATTGTGGATGGCCAGTGGATCCCAAGCCAAATGACCAGAAGCTTTAAACTTCTTGGAGTACCCCTTTGGCTCATCTTGGGGATCAGATGAGGGAGGGGGGAAGAGCCATCAGGAGGGGAAGGGTTCTTTGAGGCCTGCTTGGATGCCTCCTTTTTCTTACCAGAAGAAGAGGTGGGCTCCTTGGCAGCCTTTGACTTCTTGGTACAGCGCTCCTTGGTGGGCTCAGAGTCGGCCTCTGAGCGGTAAAAGGAGTGGTCAGTAAGATCACCATCAGATTTATTGGGGGAGGAATTTTTGGGGAAAGGTGAAGAGGATGTAGAAGATGAGGGTGGAGGGGGGGAGGAGTAGGATGAGATAGAGTAGGAGAAGATGGGGTGGGAGACTTTGCCTTTGCAGGCTTCTTGGCACGCTTGGGAATGGAGGCAGTTTCTTTGGAGCCCTTGGAGGCTTGGCGCTTGGGCTGTTGGCTGTTCTTGTTTGATTTTTGTCTAAAGAAAAGTTTATTTTTGTAAATAAAATAGTGTGAAAGATATGAAATACAGAGATAAAGCAAAGTAAAAGTTAAATGAAAAGTATGCAAATAAAGTTTTATTTATCAAGAAGAAAAACATAAAAAAGTAAATAGAAGCAAAATAGAAACTCAAAGTATAGATATAAAGGTTAAAACATAGAAAATAAGTGAATTTATTATGAAGCATCAAAGATGTTAGGTTTAGCATAACATCTTAGTGCTAAATCAATGTAAAAGTACAATTAAAAATAAAAAATATATGAAGATTATATGGAGAGAAGCAGAAAAAGTAGTAGATTATAATTGCAAAAAAATAAAAAAATATATTGTGGAATTTTTTTTATTGGGAGTTGAAAAATCAAAACATAGTAAAGTGTTGACTTTGGCACTGTCAATCAGCTAGGAAAAGCTGAATTCTCACTGTCGAGTGTGCCAGAGTTGAGCAGAAACATCAAATTTACTATGTTTTTTACATATAAAACTTGCTTAAATTTAAACTGGGTTCAAAAGTTAACCCAAAAGCAAGGCTGTTTCATATGCTCAAAAAAGTAAAAATACAACATAAGTTAAAAAAGTAAATGAGTAGGAAGGTGTTTATTAGTGATAATAATGTGCTGTAAGGAGCTGGGAGTGACTTATTTACCATAGTGTTGGTTAAAACTTTAAGAAGCTCTCTGTACTAATCCCCAAGTTAAAGTGTCAAGTGGGTGAGTGTCAAGTGGCGCTCATAGTGCATCACATATTAATTTAGCCTTAATTCTGAGCCTTTGATTAGTTAAATCCAAAACCAATTGGGTGTCAAGCGGATAGAGTCAAACAAAGAAGATGTCAAGTTTTGGTTTTTTTATAAATTACATATGAAATCTCTTAATAAATTGGGCTTAATTTATGTGGCACCACTTAATCCACAAACCCATGAATGACATAATGTAAAACAAAGTGGGTATTTGATTAATGTTTATACCACTAAATCCAGTATAGTGGTGCTTGCAAGCCTAATCCACAACTATGGACACTAATAATAAAAATATAATAGTGAATAACAAATTTTATATAAGCGCATATGTATTTTATTAATAAAATTAAAATTTGGCTTAAAAAGTGCCAAACTGGTCACTTTTTGTTTTAGAGTGTTGAACACAGGTTCTTTCAGATCTATTAGAAAATTTACTTATAAATTTCTCCTTAAATTGGTATTTTAGCTAACTGAATTATTAAACAGAGTCAAGTTCAAGTAAATTTAACCTTGGTTTTTGGTTTCAAACCCCTAAATTTCTAGTAAAAATTAGCTTAAAATTGGTTAAGCCAAAAATACTAATAGATTCACATATGAGGCACTCAACTCCCTGATACTCAACAAAGTGTTGAGTACCAGGGATTCAATCACCAGGGAGTCAAACTTACCACAGTTGCCTACCTTCCAGAAGACCTTGGGCTCTCATGGGCAAATCCTTATCTTATATTGTAAAGTTGGCCCCAATCTTGTGGTGGGCCCTCCCTGCCGGGCCCACGGGCTGTCCGCCTGCAAGTTCCCAGGAACCCCCCACAGACTGGATCCCTGAAAATCAATGCCACTCAAGACAATTGCACAAGGGAAAAATCCCAGGAGAGCATTAAGCAAGCCAAGCTCTCCCCACACAATTTCTGACTTGCCCAACAATGAGTCCTAACCCAAGGACGTGGACCAGTGCCCAATGATCCAAGTACCCTCAGAAGACCCAGTACTTTACACCATCACCAGAAACCCCAATAAACTTATTTCCTATCCTTTCTGCTTTTGCAGTTACACAGGCTCAGCACTCCTGGACTCAGGCACAGACTGAACCCTAGTCAACAGCAGCTTTGTATACAAGTTCAAGCTGACCACTAATCCTTCGCGGATTAAAAACGTGGTCCTAGCCAATGAACATCACATTGCTGTGACAAAGGAAATGACCCCCTTCTCCATTATGCTAGAGAACCTGCACTCCACCATCCAGGGACCTGTTATTGGCTTCCCCAAGTTTGATATTGTACTGGGGCTGGATTGGCTATGAAGGAATAATCCCCATAGACTGGGCAGCCTCATTATTGACCATCAAGCACAAAGGCGTCAATCACCAGATCTACCCTGACTCAGTGGATCAACTCCTGTGTATCCACGTTTCTGTACGCATTACCAAAAACCTGGACAAAAAGGAGAACCTCAAGGAAATTGGTTGGGGCTCCTGCCAGTACAAGATTATACACTTCAAGTACCACCATGATACTACTACACCTCAGTATTGTAAAATTGTAGTCCATCATCCTGAAATCTTCAAAGAGGCGCTACCAGAACTACCGCCTGAGAAGCACATACAACACTCCATCCAACTCAAAGGAGCATTACCTAACCCATGACCCATCTACTAACTCACCCCAAATGAAGACAACACCCTATGTGCCTGCCTCAAGGAGGCACTTGAGAAAGGACTTATCCACCCCTCACAGTCTCCCTTTGGCACCACTATATTCTTTGTGGCAAAGAAAGATTGTACCCTTCAATTAGTCATAGATTACCAAGCCCTCAACAAAGTCACCACCAAGAATTTTTACCCACTTTCACTCATTGACAACCTCTTTGATGCCCTGGGCGGTGCCACAGTCTTCTCCAAGATTGACCTTACTGCAGGCTACAACCAAATCTGCATCAAGGAGGAAGATATACCCAAAACAGCCTTCCATACTAAGTATGGGTCATAAAAGTATGTGGTGCTCAATTCTGGGATGATAAATGCCCCGTCAACCTTTGTGACCTTTATGAACAAGGTGTTTGTGTAAGGTCTTAAGACTTGGGGCAAATTATTGTAAAATAAAGCCTTCAGCCCAATAATGTTTATATTAGTTAAATATAGGAAGGTGGGGAGATTATGCAATAATAACAGGATAAAAGCTCCTAAGAGTTTGTATGAGGTAAAGTAAGGACTAAGGTAATTTATCAATCCCAAGAAAATAAAATAAAGCCCAGTATTAATGACTGAAAATTTAGTCAAAAAGTCAATTTCTAGGTCTGGGAAATGATCATCATTAACTGGTGGGTTAAAACTATCCACTATCAAATTGTGAGTCCCACTATAGAAACTACCTAACTGCTGAAAAATATAATTGAATGATATCATTGATCTAAGATAGAATATCAAAGGTAAAAAAATAAAACACAAGCCACAAAACCTAATAAGTATCTTTTTGAAGGTGCAAGTCAAACAATCTCAACTTAAGTTGAGACTGGAGAGAAACACAAGCTTTTATTTTAGCTTGGGTTTTTGAGGTAAAATAAAGGCAAATAACAACTAACTAAAAGTGATTAGATGTTTAGATGGTGAGAAAAAAACCATTTGGAGGCACATGTCTTGACTTAACCTTTTAAAGTTAAGGTAAAGGTAAAGGAGAAAAGTGGGAGCGGCGACTTCAGCTTAGCAGCTGAAGATAAAGCAAGAAGCAAACAGCAAGACAGAAAATAGAGTCCAAACTGCTGGTGTAAGCCAGAGAAAAAAAGCAAAAGGTAAGCGGGTTCCAAACTATTAAAACTAACTTAATTGTTAGGTCCCAGGTTCAAGAATTGCCCAGGGCTTAAAGGTAACTTTGGACTCAAATTTAACCATTAAAATAGAATGATAATGAACTTCAGGGCAAGGAAAAGGATAGGTGATGTTGAAATAATTAATTTGATGTGCATTTGACCAAGGTTGCTTAGAAACTGATGTTGGTGATCCAAAAGATTACTAACAGCTTAATTTAAAAGGAGAATCCTGACAGTTTTCCCCCACATTGGCAAACATGCTCTGGTGTACCTGGACAGCATCATTGTCTACAGTCCTTTGTAGAACAACAACACAAGGACTTGGAAGCAGTCTTTACTACCCTGGCACAACACAGACTGCTAGCTAAGCCCTCCAAATGTCAATTCTTCCGGAAACAGCTGCCCTTCCTGAGACACATAGTCTCAAAGGATGGCATTAAACCCAATAACCAGAAAATCTGAGCTATCTATAAAATACCACCTCCAAAAGACAAGTCAGAGCTCCGCACATTCCTGGAAATGGCTGTCTATGTGTGACAGTTCATCACCAACTGTGACATCCTGACTGCACCTCTGTCTGCCATAACTGGCAATAAATCCAAATTTTTATGGACCTCCCAACACAAACTTTGTTTCAGATGTCTTAAGGAAAAGCTCACAACCGCACCTATTCTACAATATCCCAAGCGTGATGGGGAATATCAAATGGAAACAGACACCTCAAGCGCATCCATTGGAGGAGTACTACAAATCAAGAACAGCAATTGCAACTTCCTACCAATAGCCTATAAATCACGCAAACTTACAGAGAGCAAGTACCAATACCCTATACATGACAAGGAATAGTTGACCATTGTACACTGTTTGGTCAAATGACGTTGTTACTTGGAACATAAGGAGGAATTTACAGTCCTAACTAACCAAAAATTCACTCATATATTTTAAAACGCAGACAAACCTCTCCTGCCAACATGCACAAATGATAGAACTCCTAGAAAGATTCAATATGATCATACAATCCAAACCTGGTACAGAACTTGTCATGGCATATGCACTCTTGCGCCTGTACGTTAGAGCCACAAGAGGCAAGAATGGGCTCAACCCAGACTAGCCTCTCCTGGTACTCCAAACAAAGGACAAGGGCTCCCCCCCTGGTATCACTGACATTACAAAAGAGACAGTTATCAATAGCAAGCACCTATTTTCAGGTGTGTACAGGACCTTAAATTGAAAGATGACAGACAGAACCACCATTCCTTATATCCCTACACATCACAAGTTGACACACTCCTACGTTACCACAGAGACCTAGGACAAATCAAAAGCCGCAACCTCTATAAATTCCTTAAACACAAAGCATGGTGGCCAATCCTATACTGGGATGTCCAGGAAGTTCTAGAGCAATGCAAAGTATGTGAAATTTTTTTAAAAAGCAACACCCCTCCTAAGTCTGTACTCTAAAGTTCTGAGGCCTGCCATTAGCTCTGGACAGGGATATATTTCCCAGACCATCAAAAAAGGCGAGCCATGTGCAGGCAAAGCCTCTTCAAAACCTGGAGGACCTGGCCCACACTGTGGACAAGCGTTTTGTACTGGCCTTCACAGCCAAAACCCCTTCTCTGCTCTCTGGAGTTCCCTCCAACTGCAGAGGAGACTTTGATCCAGCTGAATTTTTTGTTTTCTTGGTGTCAACCTGTCTTGAAACAATTGGCAGGACAATGAGAAAACACAGGCCAAATTGTACAGGGCTTGTGTCACGGTAGGTTCCATAATGCTGGGTATTGTCCGTCTAAGTAAGAAGGCACGGAAGGCCGGAAAACCAATATTGAAATTGACCAAGTTAACGGATTTAAACCAAACAGTTGATCAAAAATGGGTCACAGCTGCTCCTGTTTGCCGGCTGAAAACCATCTCCCCCTTGTAAACTGATGTTGATAAATTGACGTAATATGAGGGTCACCCAATATAAGCTCATTAATTGGCATGATTTTTCAGAAACTGGTCACGCAAGGGTTCTTTGCAACCTGGTCTAGATACTTGCTTGAAGATGCCAAAGGAATAGGAGATCAAGACTCAGGTGGTATTGCTTAGTCAATTTTTCTGGTATATATTGAATAATTTTCCCTGTTTCAACTCTAAGAGTTGAGTCCTTCTAAATTTACTCAATAAAAAATCAATTATCCCAAGTTCTAAATTTTAAATTTTAAAAATGTATCCTGTGATTGGGCTGTTACAGTATATCCCATACAATCTGATTCTGAACAGAATCATTTCAGGAAGATGGGGCCCAGCATCCAGAACTTTGTTGTTGGCGCCGCAAAATGTTAATTTCATGCCAGCCAATTTTGTAGCTCCTCCCCCATTCTGGAAAATGAAAATTATGTCACTTCCCAATGCCCAGAATTCTACGCTGAAGATGCATTGATGCTTTCCCAGGTCCTTTATCTTGGTTTACTCTGGTTAGGATTGATTGTTCTACTTAATCCTGGAGTTTCAATTGGAAATTTCACAAAAAGATATTTAAAGCCGTGTTGGTGGTTAATCATCAATTCTATGTGGATTTGGGTGGTAATTCCCCATCATTTAGAAACAGCTTCATATTATCCAGCTATTTCCGTCACAGCTTGGGTAACCTGCAGCCTGGGAAAATTGGGGATAAAATTCCACAATCAGCGGAATCCTGGTCAAGAAATTCCTCCGGCCCAGGAGTTCCTTGGCCTGAATTAATTGGTTTTGGGAGCATCCCTGTGGTGACGTCAAAGGCAGGCATTAGGGGTAATGTGCACCCTGAGTCCCTGGAATTCACCTAGCCAACCAGGTGGCTGTTCTTTACACCCAGGTCTGATGCTCCTATTTTCTTGGGCCCAGACCATGGGAAGATTAGGTCATTACTTTTTACTGGCTCCCCTTTTGATTGCTTTTCCAAACCCCTCTTTTAAACTCCCAGCACTATCATCCCCACTATGCATATAAGGAAAGCAAGGGAAGCCAGGTTCCTTGCTTACCAATTCCAATTACTAAAGAAAACTCCTGATTTTGCAAATTTATTTGTAAATTTAAAAAGTTTTATTAAGTAATAAAGAATATTGTCATGACCCCTGCTGTTGTTCCTCCTCCTGCTTTCCTCTGGTCTGTCTGCCCACTAGCCCTGCTGCTCGCCTGCCTGTGTTTTTTGTTGATATTTGATCTAAGAGATCTTAACTTGGTTCAAACCCTTGGAATTGCCCTAGCGCTTGCAGACCTTCTGCCTGGAAGTTTTGGTTAAAAACCTTGTCTGCAACAATGTTGTCTCCTTTTTATAAGGTATTAATGGTGACCATGGTACCCATCTCCCTTTTTTCTGGGCCATAACCCCAGGTATTTGGAATAGACTTTCCTTGGTTGCCTAAAATTCTATTCCCAACCCTGGTCTGCTCTCCAATGCCTTCTGTCATTTAACCCAGGTTCCCACCATCCTTACCACACTTGTCCAGTTGTCTTGATAAGGTCCTTATCCTAAGGACCTTTCATCCTGTCCAGAATCAGGGACTGATGAACCCCCTTCCTTGGACCTGCACAACATTGAACTTACAACAGTCTCAAGTCACTCCCTCCCCTCCCTGCACCAAGTTTCCACTGTGGATCCAGATATCCCTCCCACCTGAGATTGTTCTCTGTGGTTGCTTACTGGTGCTTTGGTTATGGCCTTAGACGCCTATTTTCCTCCCTTTTCTTGGACAACATCTTTTGGGAGGCCTCTTTGAGCGGCCATTCTAGTCCTGCACTAGATGGCATCCTGGTGGTTGGTCTCACCAGGATGGGAGCCAGACTTTGTTAGCCTATCCCCCTCTCTTACATGTACTGCCTATTTTTTCACAACTAACCTTCAAAGTGTGGGCCCTAGATATTGTAGGACCCATGCCAGCAAAGCAAAAAAAAGAAATACATCATCACTGCTATCAACTTTGCCACTTGCTAGCCAGTGGCACAAGCAGTGAGATCTCACACAGGCAATGATGTGAGGTGGTTCATAAGAAAAGAAATCATCAGCAAGTTCAGAAAGCCAGAACTTCTGATAACTGACAGGGGCAAAGAATTGACCTCTGAAGATACCAACGTTTACCTCACCAAAAATGGGTTCCAGCACACAGTGACAACACCTTACCATCTTCAGGCCAATGGAAGTGTGGAGCAGCTGAATGGCAGCCTAGTGCAGGCCCTAGCCAAGCTCACTGCCAGGAGACCTGAGAACTGGTATAAGCAGCTACCAACTGCATTGCTTGTATGCCAAACTTGCATGAACAGATCCACCAAGAAAAGCCCCTTCAAGTTAGTTTATAGCACATAACACAATATATCCAAGCACTATTAGGACCCAAACTGGAAATGCCCAGTGAAGTTCCACCCTGCTCAGACCCTCAAGTCATATAGGCCAATAGCAAAAAAACTAGAAAGAGAAGAAAAATGTCTACAGAATACCTTTGCCCCCATCCAAGACAGACATAAGGTCAGTGACAAAGTTTGGGTCATGAACGTCAACAAAAGCAAACTACAACCCAAGAATGTGGGACCAGCAATCATTCTAAAGGTAAACAACAATAACACTTACCTCATGCAAGGACCTGGAGAGCAAACAAGACAAGACCCTACACCATGATTGCCTAAGACCCTGCAAAGCAAGACAAAAACAACGCAAAACCGCCCTGCCTGCCACAGAACAAAAATTAGTCCAGTATGGCGCCCGGGCTCCTAACAACCTCCCTGACAACCTGCCCCCAGAGGAGGCTGACCTATAATGGGGGGGTGTTGAAACAGCAGGCTTGACCTGCCAACAAGGTTTTGAGTAAGCAAGGTTGTGACCCGCAATCTGATTACCCAGTCATCTGAAGCCAATTTAGGAAGGCAACTTGGAATTCCAAATACAATAACATGAACAAATGATAATCCCTTATGGTGGATACCTTGTTTTGGCGCTTGACTCATTACCAGTGTCGTGAATACCGCTATTCACAGTATTTCAATTTTGCCTTTGGTGGGCCATTTCAAGGACAAATCTCTTGCTTTTGCTTTTGCTACTCAAAATGAGTTGATGACCAATTCAGGAAATACAATTGTTTGATTTCCTGATCCCTGCGCAACTCACTTGCCCCACTAATGCTGGTGGCAAGTGATCCTACTGTCCTGGTAGTGTTTTGTGGTATTCTCAACCACTATATATTTCATTTCCTTATTTGCCAATAAAATTAAATTCTATTCACATTTTTGTCTTTGTGTCTTCTGTACTTCTGCGCCTCTCTCTAGCCACAACTAGTAGAGATTATTCTTCCAGGGCCGCAAGGTAAACACATTTGCCTTCCCTGTCATCTAACCAAGACTTAGTACAAATCCAATCCTAAGGTTAGGATTTCCCGTTGTGTGTCTGTGCCATGCCTCAGAACACAACAAAAATGGTGCTCACTACAGGGGCTGTAAGCCCCTTGGTTGTCCCCTTTGCATCCATGTTTTCAGGTCCTTTGCCTCCGCCTATACAAGAGCCAACTTCACCTGAAATAACCAGTCCTCCTATTGAGGAAGATATTGCCAACCAGCCTATTACCCCCACAATACTGAACCTTGGGAATGGTCCCTGCCTAGTTGCTTACCCCATGGGTACCCCTGACTTAGATCAAGTCATGTTGGTAGCCCTTGGGATAGCCTGTGAAGGAGCCATCCCTTGCCTTCAGTTGCAGTTCAGTTCAGGCTGAATACTACAAACTAATTGTGGCTCCTCAATTTCCACAACATCTCCTCTCAGCGGCTGGCTCTGCTAAACACTTGCTATCATCCTTTGTGCAGCCTTCCTTGGCCCACCATCAAATGGTGTTGGGGCTCCACATCCAAGAAATCTTGTCTCTGCAAGCTGCAGTTACTCATCACTGGGACCAGTTTGCTGCCTATCAACAGTGGATTCATTCCCTGTTTTTGTTGGTATCTGACAATCAACGCAACTCTTTCACCTCCCAGGCCTGTTTGGTTAATTCTATTGAACAAATGTGCCAGTCTATCCCCAAGTACATGAGAGAACGTCTACACAAGTTTCACCAGCTAGAACAACCCTGGCAAACTCAGGTGGATTCCACCTTAAACGCTTATCTCACTGACTTCAAGCAACTTGTGCAACAGCTCAATGCCTTCAGTACATATTCCTTTGAGCAGCTACAGCAGGTAGCAGACTTTGCTGCTAGAGGCCTTAATGAACTCAGTACCACATTTGAGCAAGAGAGAGCAGCCACCGCTGCTGCCATAGCCAAACTCCAGAGCCAAGTAAATGAGCTATCTACGCCCAAGCCAGATGTTCCTGCCCTCTCCCCCTTCTGATGACTTAGTGGATAGGGAACAGAGAATATGGGACACCATCCAAGAACATACGTTTGACTACTTGCAATCAGGGACGTCCTGCTGAGGCGCCTCAACCTGACCCCCAGGTTCTTGAACTGACTACCCAAGTTGCGGAGCTACAGCAAGAACTTGCCGCCCTACATGCAATGATGGCAACTGCTGCTAATCCAGTTGGGGTTGTCAATGAAGATAGCTGCTGCCCTGGTTTATCTGGAGCACCTCTAATCCAATGTGCTAGGAAATTAATTGCCCTAGCTAACAAGGTGGATCAATTGAAGCGGGACTACACTGAGCTGGATAGAGACATACAAGAGATGAATGAAGTAATCAAATCTGTAAATGATAGATTTGCCCCTTGCCTCTTGGTGGGGCCATCCCTTACTTCATGTCTGGCTGAACTACTCCACAATAGTGACCACCCAAGGTCAACGCCTAGATACTACTGCACAACAGACCACTCAAGCTGTCAATACTGGGGCCCGTGCTGTTGAGACTCTTACCACCCTTGAAGAAAGTGTTCACCAGCTATTGGCTAGACAACCCCCCTTGGAATCTGAGGCAGATTTTCCCCACATATCAACGTACTTGATAGCAATAATGGTGGTCCAGCTCCCAAGGCACATTTTAAGTCTACCTTTAAGCAAGTCTTTGACCCCAGAACCTCAACCATTTCAGCTTTCCTCACTATCTATGAAACTGACATGCAAAGAGCATCAGATGACGTCAAAAAGGAACACATCCTGACCTGTCTACACCCAACCTGCCAAGAGGTAGTTGTGCCAGAACTACCCTCCATTGAGACGTGAGAAGATATGAAGCAGCTTCTGATTGATGAGTTTGGTGGTGACCTTAGCCTAGAAGTGAAAAAGGATGCCTTCATGCATATTGCTTTTAAGCCTAAGGAGACACTAGCCAAGTTTGCAGACAGATTCTACATGGTTGGGCAGCAACTGATTACAAGCAGACAGTTGATAGCCCATGAAGCCTACATAGCTTGCGCTCAAGCCCTCAAGGTTAACTAACTTCTGTGCCTTCACTTCAAAGCCCATAAGGCTATGCTCTCTTCCATAAAGAGCATGAAGACGTTGTTGCAAGATATGCATCTTACCCACTCTGGTGCCATTGTCAGGGAAAGTTGAGCTGCTTCTAACTCTGGTTCATCTTTCCGTGGTCCTTGAATTCTTACTATGAATTCACAGAATCCTCCTCAACGCCAAGGTTGCCACAACTGTGGTAAGATAGGTCATCATTCTTGAGTCTGCACCAATCTGCGGGTTGAAGGAGCTGATCCAAAGGAACAGGCAGGAAAAGAACAGTCAACCTAGAGGCAGAGACGCTCTTGGTTGACAATTCTTCCCAGTCCCTTCCAATCCCTCCCTCTATGGCTGAATCTGAGCCTGCTGATAATGAGGCTCCTCCTATCCTCCTCCTATCCTCCTCCTATTTCACAATATCTCCAATGACTCTGACCTAGATGATTCTGATATTGACAATACTGATGCATATGAGTACTCTGTTCTGGCTGTTCCCAAAACCATTGCAGTTCCCTATAAGTTATGCTCAGGAAAGACTACAACTACTGATAAGCCTCTTTCTGAGGCTAAAGAGATTGTTTTGCGCCCTTAACTCACAAAGGCCAAGAGGTCCCCCGTGCTAGTGGAGTTGTCAGAAGAAGCTGTTGAGGTTGCTGATGCTGTCTTCAAGAATGTGTCTGTTTTGCTCCCCCTCCAGACTGTTTATAAGGAGTTCCCGGGATTAAGATATATGATTGAGAAGTGGGATAAGGAACTAGCAGAGGCTCAAGATATCCTGGCTGTCCTTCCCCCCTTTGGCTGCACTACCACTCAAGTAGAGATATCCATTCAAAAAGTGAAGATTAAGGCAGTTCTAGACACTGGCTTGCAAGTCAATGTTGTATACTCCAAGCTTGTGAAGAAACTCAAACTTGCTTCTGACCTTAATTATCACCATTTGTATGGCACAGCTGGACTGTCTATGACCCGCGCCATAGGGGCTTACTCTGCTCTGCCCATGCAGTTTGGCAAGCTTTTCCTAGCCGCGCCAGCAGTTGTCCTGGAAGATTAGAGTTACAATCTACTAGTTGGCATCCATTTCCTTAGGGAATATAATGGGATAATCAACTTGAAAGATGGCTACCTCTCTATTATAGGATACAAAGTCCCCTTAATCTTTGAAGAGCCAGTTAAAGTTCCAAGGAAAGGCCTCAAGACCTGTACCTTGGAATATCCCACTGGGGTTTTCAACCTCAAGTATCACACCCACTCTTCAAAAATGAAGTGTCCACCCATGGCTTGTCCTGCGTCTGAAGGGATCCCTCTCCTAGCCACGTCTGCTGTCACCATCCCACTTGGCTCCCAGGCCATCCTGGACTCCCAGATATCTTATGAACTACCTGAACGCACCTTCTTAGAGTTGTACTCTCCCCCCTCCTTAGGACGCAACAAACCTTACCTCTGTCCTGGGATCCTAGATGTCTCTCATAAAGACCCTGTTCAGTTGTTGGTAGCCAACTTGACTGCAATCCCCATGACTGTATCTAGGGGACAGGTTGTTGGATATGGCAAGTTGTTGGGTGCTCCTGACGTCCTGTCTCTTCATCCCTTTGGCACGTTTCAAGACTTTAACCTACTAGAGGATGAGCCGCAAGTCTTATCTCTGTTCACTGCAAAAGACTTTCCTAACTGTCCCTGGTTCAACAGAAAGAGGTGCTAGATTTACTAGACCAATTTTCCAATATCTTTGCCAAGGACAGTACCAAATATGGGTTAGCCAGAGGTGCTATCCATCAGATAGACACTGGCAACGCTCCCCCCTTCCGTGCTAAACCATATTGCCACAGTTGTGTGGAAGATGCCCAGATATCTAAAGAGCTCAAACAACTGCTAGATGCTGGGCTGCTAGCGCCTTCCCAAAGTCCTTGGGCTTCCCTGCTACTCATCTTAAAGAAGAAGGACAGGGGTCATTGTATTGTGATGGACTATTGTCAACTGAACTCTTTGACCAAGAAGGACTTGTACCCCTTGCTGTGTATTGATGATGCTCTCTGACAACTTGGAGGCTCTAAGTTCTTCTCCACCATGGATCTGGCGTCTGGATACTGGAAAGTTGACCTATCCCCCAAGGATTGTCAGAAAGCCGCACTCATTACTTCTGAAGGGCTTTTTGAGTCTACTCACATGCCACAGGGACTTTGCAACGCCCCAGCCACCTTCCAAAGGGCCATGGACTCCATCCTTTGTGACTTGAAGTTGTTGTGCGTCCTAGTGTACTTGGATGATATAACAGTCTTCAGCGCTACCTTCACCAATCACCTGGCTCATCTCAAAGAGGTGTTTGTAAAGATTTGAGAAGCTGGCCTCAAACTGAAGCCTTCCAAGTGCGCCTTCTTCAAAGAACATCTTGAGTTCTTGGGCCATGAAGTAACCCAGACAGGGATTTGCCCAATGACTAAGAAGGTTGAAGCCATTGACAAAATGCTTCTGCCCACCAACTTGCGAGAAGTACAAGTCTTCCTGGGGATAATGGGCTACTACAGACAGTTTATCCCTGACTTTGCCAATACTAGTGAACCATTAGTCCAGATTTTACGTAATGTCCTTTTTGAGTGGACTGCCAGTCAGCAGCAAGCCTTTAAGACCCTTAAGCAAAAACTCAAAGAAGCTCCCATCCTAGTGTATCCTGACTATGACAAGGAGTTCATCCTGTACACCAATGCTAGTGATTTAGCTATTGGAGCCATTCTGGCCCAACTGGACAACAAGGGTGTAGACCATCCTGTGGCTTACACTTCCCGCGTACTAAACAAGCATGAGAAGAACTATAGTGTCACAGAGAAGGAATGCCTTGCCGTGTTGCATGCAGTCAAGCAGTTTTGCCATTACATATACGGCACCCACTTCACAGTTGTAACTGACCACACTTCTCTCAAATGGTTATAGCAGCTCAAGGAACCTGAAGGACGCCTAGCTAGATGGGCTCTACGCCTGCAGGGATACAGCTTCACAGTGCTCCATTGCCCTGGAATTCAACATCAGAACGCTGATGGGCTCTCCAGAATGCCTATTCTTGCTTTGCATCCTGCAGAGGCTAACCGATTATACAAACTAATTGGGTATCCTTCTTCTTGGGAAAGCGAGACAGAGGAGGTACAACTGGCCCTGTCCAAGCTATCCAAAGATACCCTTATACGCAACAATCAGCTCTTCAAAAAAGTACAAGATCAGTATCTGCCTTATGTACGGCCCAGTCTTTGCCTCTTGTTGTTGTCACAAGCCCATAAAGAAACTGGGCATGGAGGCATTGCCAAGACCTTTGACTGGCTTCAGAAGAACTACTTTTGGGAGAACCTTTGCCTGCTGATCCCAGACGTCATTGCTAGCTGTCACAACTGCCAGCTAAAGAGGCCTCAAGCTGCTACCCACGAGTTTAAATTAGTTCCCCCTCAACATGCCTTTCACACTGTTAGCATTGACGCAGTAGGTCCTCTTCCCTGCTCTTGTTCTGGGTGTTGCTTTATTCTGGTTGCTGTCAATCACTTTAGCAAGTGGGTAGAGGCTTGCCCTACAAAGGACATCACGGCTAAGACAACTGCTGCCTTCCTGCTACAAGATGTTTTCTACCGCCATGGCTGTCCTCAAGTGTTGCTCTCAGATAATGGGACTAACTTCAATGCCAAGCTGGTAACCTCTGTTGTCAAAGCTTTGGGGTCCCACCAGTCCTTCTCTGCCCCCTACAACCCTTCTACCAATGGGGCTGTCAAGCGTGCAAATTCAACACTGGTCTCCATCATGAGAAAGCTCACCTACTCTGATGCTGCTAATTGGGACTTGTACTTACCTGCCGCCCTCTTTGCATACCGCCTTAGCAAACATTGTGTCACTGGATATTCCCCCTTTGCTATGCTATATGGGCGAGAGGCTACTACCCCATTGCTCTTGGGGGCCCCCTGCTTACCTCAGATAAGGCCATGAATCCTGACAACCACATCAAAGATTTAGTCAACCAAATAATTGATATTCAAGCCACTGCTTACACTTCCGCATATAAGACTAAGATGCTTGAGCTCTCTCCCAACAATGCTGGACGCTCCCCCTTCCTGAGTTCAATGTTGGCAACCATGTCCTTTACTACCAACACAGAGTAGGTGGCCGCTCACACAAGTTGGACTCTCTGTGGATTGGCCCTCTAGAAGTAACCTTTAAGCAAGGGTCTGAGTACACTGTAAAGCTCCTGTCCAGTGGCTGTCCTTTTGCTCAAGTGTACACAAAGTTCCTTTGTAAATACCACCCCCCTAAGGCCAATCTAGGGGAGGGCAATGTCGTGAATACCGCTATTCACAGTATTTTAATTTCACCTTTGGTGGGCCATTTTAAGGACAAATCTCTTGCTTTTGCTTTTGCTACTTGAAATGAGTTGATGACCAATTCAGGAAATACAATTGTTTGGTTTCCTGATCCCTGCGCAACTCACTTGCCCCACTAATGCTGATGGCAAGTGATCCTACTGTCCTGGTAGTGTTTTGTGGTATTCTCAACCACTATATATTTCATTTCCTTATTTGCCAATAAAATTAAATTCTATTCACATTTTTGTCTTTGTGTCTTCTGTACTTCTGCGCCTCTCTCTAACCACAACTAGTAGAGATTATTCTTCCAGGGCCGCAAGGTAAACACATTTGCCTTCCCTGTCATCTAACTGAGACTTAGTACAAATCCAATCCTAAGGTTAGGATTTCCCGTTGTGTGTCTGTGCTGCACCTCAGAACACAACAACCAGGATCAGGCCACCCCCTTCACCATTCCAGTGTGTGATCAACTCTATCATTTTCCTGTTATCCTGGATTCACATTGAATATATAATCACTATCTCTCAATAAAGATTATTATCTAGTTTCTAAATATTTTCCCCCTTGTAATTCTGCTAAAACAGAATATTTACAACAACAAGAAGACAATTGAGGATTATTGCATTTACACTGGGACATATCTTGTCCTAAAACAGACTTGGAAGGACTTGTTCTTCTACATAGACAAAACTTTGTTTTTCTCTTCACTCAGAGCTAGGCATGGGTGGGTCAAGAAAGGGTCAAAGGATGGTGTAGCCTGTTGTGCAACTATCAGGTACCAAAAATATTTGATGATAGCACTCCTTGGTCCTTGTGGGTTAGAAAAATATTGGATGATCAAGGGATCCCATAAAAGCAGGATCTTCCTTGATTTTCTCCAAAGCGTCAAGGAATACTTATGGGTCAATTATAGTGGCACAACCAACATTGTTGCACCAGGAATATTCCTGACACTAGCACCTAAATTGTCCATATAATTCCCACTTGGCAAAAGAAAGGGGGCTTGCCTGTCTCACCCCACAGTATAATCAGCAATTTTTTTAAAGAGATAATAAAGAAAAATGGATTCAACAGGCAAAATAGAATTAATAAAAACTCAGTTGAATTTATCTTTAGAGCAGAGCTTGCCAGCACCACCCACCAGATGCCTGGAAGACAGGCACCCTTGGGTCAGCCAGCCTGCTGCCAGCAGGCCTCTTGCCAGTCCTCTGCCTACCAGCAGCCACCTGGGACCCTGCCATCACACCATTGCAGCCAATAAGAACTGGAGATCAGATTCAGTCAATAAAAAGCACAAAAGGGGGCTGGCCAATCAGAGGCTGCCTTGTCTCAAACTTTAAATTCAATATCATATTTCCATAGTCCAGAAAGCTATGTAGCTAACTCTTCTACTTCAGTAATAACTCCTGGCCCCAACCAATGGTGATATGGGACCCAGACAAAATTTTTGGGGCCAACCCCTTGTCAGAATATGCAAAGGAAAATAAAAATAGAAATAAAGGCAGACTGGAACCCCAATATCACCTTGACATTAACAGAACCAAGTTCTGTTGGCCAAACCCAATAATTATTCTCCTAACCTTAGATAAGGGAGGAACAAGGTTTTGTCCACCATTCACCTTCCAAACTCCAAATTCCCCAGTCCAACCTCTTGGGACTTTCCTCCCATGTATTCACTTCCACATGCAAAACTTTGCACAATGAGAGGTACTATAAATAAAGAACTTCCTCTCAATTATATCAGTTTAAATCCCCACTACTTAGACAACCAGACAAACTCCAACCAAACCTCAATCCCAAACCTGGTTAATATTAACCATCTCATCTTTACAGCTGTGCTTACAGCTTGCCTTGGGATTGGAGTTTATCAATCTTATCTCCCCTGTTTAGGCCATCTCTCAAAGTACTAGGAGGCACACTGTATGAGGAGCCAGCACAGCTAAAATCCTCCTACAGACATCTTGATCTCCTTTAGTTTAACTACATCCAACTTGGTCCCTGATCACCTACACTTTGACTTACTACATCCTGACTTTCTTTGCTGGGAACTTTAGGAGATAAAACACCCACCCAAAAGTCATCAGCTGGGCCATAAATGTCTATCCCACAGCAACTCCTCTCACTGGGTTCCAGTTTTCAAACCTGCTTTCTTACCCAACCCAGATGATACAAAGTAACCTTGGATATTACATGTTGTGCTTAACAATGTCAGGCTTTACAAAGTGGTTTGTTGTGCCTGAGTTCCCACCAATTGACAAAAATATATCCACATCAATTTATTGCCTCTCAGACTGCCTAATGATACTTCTCTTCCTATTACCACATTCTCCATTTATTGATTCAATTGAGGAGGCAGTTGGATGAATAAAGAATAAAGTTAAAAAAGGCCTCCCACAGGATATGGAAGATCTCTTCAATATTCTTGAATTCAGGAAATTCTTAATGCCACTTGGTGTGATGGCAGCTTTCTGCAAGCACTCTGAGTCCTTCATCTCCAAAGCCTTTCTCTTCCAAGCTAATCAAATAAAGAAGGTTAGTCCAGCTTAAATGATTTTTAGATTCATATATTTTTATTTATGACTTTGATTAAAAAAATTCTTTAATGGTTTAATGACTTGACTTTAATAACATATTACAGATGCAAAAAACCTCAAATGTTGGTTAGATATATTTAAATGTATTAAAAGTAGAGAAAAATCTTTCTATTTTAATGCAGCAAATAGTGTATAAACATATTGTTAACAATTCAATAAATATATATCTAAAGATTCAATAGAATTGATTTTACTTAAGTAAAATCAAACTCTTTATTGATACAATGTAAGGTAATTTTTAAGCCACAAATTTAAACCTGTGTGTCATCAACAGATCCATCATGATTTATTGCCACCCAATATGAAATCCAATGATTTACAGTAGTTCTCAAACCTTTTGAGATAAACGTATATTGGTGAGTTTAGAACACATGAACTCATTCACAAAACAAATTTCAACTTGGTAGATCTAAATAGAGGATAATTTAACAGAAATATACACTATTTGGCAAAAATTTCCAGTCATACAACAATTGGCAAATGTGGTAAGATTGACTCCCTGGTAATAAACACTTTTTTGAGTACCAGGGAGTTGAGTGCTGCATATGTGAATCTATTAGTGTTTTTGGCTTAACTGATTTTAAGCTAATTTTTACTAGTAATTTAGGGAGTTGAAACCAAAAACTGAGCTTAAATTCACTTGAATTCAACTATGTTTAATAATTCAGTTAGCTAAAATACCAATTTAAGGGGCAATTTATAAGTAAATTTACTAATAGAAATGAAAAAACTTGTGTTAAACACTCTAAAACAAAAAGTGACCAGTTTGGCACTTTTTAAGCCAAATTTTAATTTTATTAATAAAATACATATGCGCTTATATAAAATTTGTTATTCACTATTATATTTTTGTTATTAGTGTCCATAGTTGTCAATTAGGCTCCCAAGCACCACTATACTGGATTTAGTGATATAGACATTAATCAAATATACCACTTGCCACCTGATTAGTTTTGGATTTAACTAATCAAAGGCTTGGAATTAAGGCTAAATTAATATGTGATGCACTATGAGCGCCACTTGACACTCACCCACTTGACACTTTAACTTGGGGATTAGTACAGAGAGCTTTTTAAAGTTTTAACCAACACTATGGTAAATAAGTCACTCCCAGCTCCTTACAGCACATTATTATCACTAATAAACACCTTCCTACTCATTTACTTTTTTAACTTATGTTGTATTTTTACTTTTTTGAGCATATGAAACAGCCTTGCTTTTGGGTTAACTTTTGAACCCAGTTTAAATTTAAGCAAGTTTTATATGTAAAAAACATAGTAAATTTGATGTTTCTGCTCAACTCTGGCACACTCGACAGTGAGAATTCAGCTTTTCCTAGCTGATTGACAGTGCCAAAGTCAACACTTTACTATGTTTTGAATTTTCAACTCCTAATAAAAAATTCCACATAATATTCTTTTTGCAGATAAACTACTACTTTTCCTGCTACTATCCATATAACTTTTATATTTTTTATTTGTAAGTATACTTTTACACTGATTTAGCACTAAGATGTTATGCTGAACCTAACATCTTTGATGCTTCATAATAAATTCACTTATTTTCTATGTTTTAACCTTTATATCTATACTTTGAGTTTATATTTTGCTTCTATTTACTTTTTTATGTTTTACTTCCTGATAAATAAAAAACTTTATTTGCATACTTTTCATTTAACTTTTACTTTTATTTACCTCTGTATTTCATATCTTTTAAACTACTTTATTTAAAAAAACTAAACTTTTCTTTAGACAAAAATCAAACAAGAACAGCCAACAGCCCAAGCGCCAAGCCTCCAAGGGCTCCAAATAAGCTGCCTCCACTCCTAAGTGTGTCAAGAAGCCTTCAAAGGCAAAGCCTCCAACTCCATCCCCCCACCCCATCTCCTCCAACTCCTACCCCCTTCACCCTCATCTTTAATTTCCCCAATTCCTCAAATAAAAGTGATGACTCTCTCAATGATCACTTATTTTCAAGTCAGAGGCCAACTCCAAGCCCACTAAGGAGCACTGTACCAAGAAGCCAAAGGCTGCCAAGGAGCCCACCTATTCTTCTGGCAATAAAAAGGAGGCATCCAAGCAGGCCTCAAAGAGCCCTTCCTCTCCACCTCCTGATGGCTCTTCCCCTCTCCCTCATCTGATCCCCAGGATGAGCCTGAGGAATATTCTAAGAAGTTCAAAGCTTCTGGTCACGTGGCTTGGGATCCACTGGCCATCCACAATATCTGCAATGTGGACAGAGAGTTCAAAGTCCCCAAGCGCTTCCACCATTACTTCACAATGATGTCCATAAATGGCAGTCCTAGTTACATTGCAGATAATTACATTTTCAATTGTAATAACCAAAAAAGGCAAACCAAAAGCAAGCACTTTGTATGTGAGGATAAGACTTGTGGGGCCCGGCTGAACACCAAGGGTTGGGAGCAGGTTACTGCTGAGAAGAGGGAGCACACCTGTGTTTTCCCCAATCACCTGATCACTTGTATGCTAAAGTGGTACCTTATCCAAGTAATCCCCACCTCTGCCAACCTCTGTGCTTCCAATTTGGCTATCAAGGCCTTGAAGCACCTAAAGCCCAATAATCTCAAGTTGATGACAACTCAGGATTGATTGGTTAAATTCATTAGCAACAAGCGCATTACTGCAAACCCCCTCCCCCTAAGGCCTCCAATGTCCTCTCTGAGCTTACGCTCACCCACAAGCTCAAGCAGCTTCTGAGTAGAGAGTGCTTCCTCCTCCATGACAACAGGCCCTGCAGTCAAGACCACATAATCTGCTATATCACTCAGTAGAACCTGCTGGAGTTAAAAAGGGCTTCAACCTGGCTAGTTGATGGTATCTTTGTCACTTGCCCCCGGATGTTCAAACAGCTCTGGATGATCCATGCCCAGATTGACATCTGGGTGATTCCACTTGCTTTCTTCCTGGGGCCACTAAGGCCATCTACACCTGCGCCTTTACCATCCTCTGCCAAGCACTTTCCATCCTTCCTGATAACAACAACAACAAGAAGACCCCCTACACCTGTGCCAACCCTCCTGCCTCTGACAAAGACCAGGCAAGGCTGAGAGCTCTGGGGCCTCACATTTGCATCATGGCCTTTACCCTGCTCAGTTCAATGCATTTGAGCAGCTGTTCAGCAGGGAGGTGCAGGGGTGCCACTTCTACTTCTGCCAAGAAGTTGCTTGCAATGTACAGGCCCATGCCAAGCTTAGTAGGTTGAGCCGGAGGGACACTTCAGACACCTTCAAACTTGTGCTTGCATAATTTAGTGCCTTGGCTTTTTTAAAGCCAGAGCACACTGCGCAGGGGTCAAGGTTCTCTCAAAGAATCCCTACATAGCAAAGCATCTGGAGTTTAAGCCTTTTCTTGATTAATTTGAGTGCCAGTGGATTGAGAAGGTCATCACTCAGAGGCAAGGCAAGGCCTGTGCCAAGGCCAGTTGGAATGTTTACTGGGCAATGTTGAATGGTGAGCTCAAGACCACCTCAGCGCTAGAGGCTTATCACAATCATCTTAAGGCCAACTTTGGGCTTGATCCAAAGTTCAACAAGTTTTTCTCCCTCCTGCAGCACAAGCAGGAGAAATCATCTCCAAGCTGTGTGACTTGGCAAACCACGTCCCCCCACCAAGGCCATTCAGGGTGCAGCTAAGAACAAATACAAGGCCTCTGCGCTTCAGAAGCAGCTTGAGCTTATTGCCACTGCCCTGCTGGAAGGGACTGAAATGAAAAGGGGGAAGAATGATGAAGAGTAAACTTGCTTTGTGACTGTACTACAGTCACTGCTGAGTATTTAGCCGGATAAATGCTCCAAAATATAAAGATATTCTGTTTTTGCTGTTTATTGCATATAGATAGGTTTGTTTGGAATTCTTGAGGTAAAGGTTCCTAGAAACTGCATATATATGTTTAATAAAAGAACAGAATATGGATGGTCAGTTAGGTTAGGCTAACAAAAAGAATTAAGGCAAGATTAGCCAAATCAATCTTGGAGACTAGGCGTCTCAAAACGGTTTAGTTAATTGGGAAGATTAATTAATAAACATGAGCAAATATAATTAATGAGGATTTAATTATAGTAGTTAATTGTCTTGACTGTGTCAAGAGGTATGTTTAAATATAACTATGGGAAACCTCCTGGAATTTGGGTTAAAAGCGCTGTGTTGGCAAATTTATTGGGTTAGAAGCGCCGCGGTGCCGCCTAATGGATTCAAGAAGCGCCACTATCAAATTTTCTCAGGCGCTGAGGCGCTGGGGCGCTGCCTGGGGAAATTGCTGGGCGCCGCGGTGGCGCTTGGTTTGAGTTTCAAAGCATTTTAATGGATTTTAAGGCAAAAAACCATTAAATGCAAAGATAACTAAATAAAGGCAGGGATGTCTAGGAATTCAGGTTTAATCAGCTGGTTCCCAGTTGGAACACTGATAGCTGAGTTTGGGATGTGCAATCCACAGGGTTTTAGTGCCAGGAGCTGGTCAAGCTCCATGTCAAATTGGTACATTGAGATGAATGGTGTCAGGTGATTCCTTCTCATTGTAGGTTAATTCTCATAGGTTGAGAATTGTTGATGATCTTTTAGGTAAAGATCTATGTTGGATGACTTGAATTTCATAGACCACATGACGCAAATCATTGATTGATTCAGGAACCGGAGGGGTTTTCAGCCGTGTATGCCCTGAATGGTAATAATCAAAAACAGTTAAACATTAAAAAAATATATATTCACATTGTCAGTTTTGACGCTTTCCCCTCACCTGTTTTTCAATTATCATGCCTTCTTTGTTAAAATTTGAGAGAGCCAAATTTGGAGTCCTTTGTGTGTAGACTGCTGCAGCAAGGAAGGAGGTTCCTACAAGTTCATTGAAAGAAGCTTGGACCAGCCTGGAGGTCACTAAGACTGTTCCTGCCAAATTTTTGTAGAAGCAAAGGTTGGTTTCAAAGAGCTGTATTCCAATTACTTTGCAAAGGAAGGGAATCCCGTCCAAGGGAACCAAAGTTATGCTTGGGATGCTTGGAACTTGTTGGTAGGATGGGATGAAATCTTGCAACAAGTAAAAGAGATGGCAAATTGTGAAATTGAGGCGTTGAGAGCAAGAGAGGAAAAAAGCGTTGAAATCATGGCTTGTTGGAGGGATGACAACAAAGCGTTGTCCCATAAAATTGCCTCCCTGGAGGCAAAGCTCCTCAAAGCTTTGTCACAGGAAGGTAATGGGAATAAGAGTCAAGGGCAGGATAATGGTAGGTTGGGCTGGTTAGGCCTGGATCTGTCACATGTTTGCTTGCTTCTATGGTTTTAACTTTTAACTTCTTAGCTTTAATTTTTACTTTTAATTTTCTTTTTTTGATTTAATTAGATAGTAATGATTATTTTGTGTATGTATGGTAAGATTGAGATGAATAGTTATAGTTGAAAGTGATTGAAATATCTTAATTTTTGTTAATTTACTAGTAAAACATAAGATATTCACACTTGTGCTTATATGAACTATATCAAATTTCTTTAAATATTTCTTCATATTTTTCATAACTTTTATTGTTGTGTTTATGGTTATTTTTAGTTCATTGGAATTGTAATTTTTATGGTAATCAAAAATATTTTTATAATAAAGAGTGCAAATTACATAGTAAAATTATAAATAGTTGCTTATTTCTCCTTATTTTTTATTAAGTAAAATACTGTTTTATTGCATTTTTGAGCTATCTGAAATTACTTTATTATACCATAGCTGTAAGGCTTAATTTTTATTATTAAAAGCTTTCAGTACATCAAGATCTGTTAATTAAAAAAGTGACAATTTCCAGTTGTCAATCAGGGAAAAGGCTGAATTCTCACTTTACTATAGTTTCAAGCACCAGGAGTTGATCACCAGGGAGTCAAACTTGCTACAGTTGTCCAACAACCTACTCAAACTGAGGACAAATGTATAATGATTCAACAACAAATGTACCAAACAATAGAACACATTAGTTTCAGTCACAGAACACATCTACTATGTTTACTATGTTTTTTGTGAATGCATGAAACTCAGTCACAAAACTTAAAAACTCAATACAACAACAAACCCCAATAGTAACTGAAACAGACAATGAAAACATCAAATATTAAAAAAATAAGGGAATCTATATTAATGTTACCAACTTGTCCTAACTAAGATTGCAATCTAGAATACAAAAAGTAACCAACTATTCTGAGTGTCTGTTTTGGGATTAGAGTTAATGAAAATATCAAATTTATCCAAACATACAAGTAACAGCGCACATTTACAACCAAAAATAATTAATATATAAATCTAATACCTAATTTGAAATAAACAGTAGTGACTACAAGCTTTCATGCTACTATATATGGAGAGATAAAAATCATAATAAATAATTATAAAGATAAACTTATTTTAATTTTTTATTTTTATATCAAAATGGTTGTATCCCAACAACAGAGCTAATGCTCCAAAGGAGTCAGGACAGATGTGGACACCCTTGTGGGTCAAAGAATTGAGTTAGTGTAACGCAAGTGCCTGCTCAGGAAGGAGACATGAGAGGAGAGTTCAATAGTGATGTTGCACTGACACAACCAGCTCAAGGGGCACAGAGTGCAAGGAAACAGAGCATAAATCCCAGGGTCCAGAAGCTGATCAGAAAATACACAAAAGTCACCACAGACAGAACAGTAAATGACGTCACCACTGAGAGGGTGTCCTATATACAATCCTGTATACCGCTGCAATGGTGTTCCAGATACTATCATGGAAAAGGTGATGCCAGTCCTTGACACCACTTACAAGCCTTGCGTGAGTGATAACAAAGGTCAAAATGACAAAGAGCAGCCACAGTATTTCCAAACCATTAGTGGGCAGCAGGTGCTTAAAAAGGTTACTGCACTTTACAATAATGTTCCTATTCCCTATGTTGTGGCTGAGCCCATGGAGTCGCTTCCCAGCGCCAAAAAGCCAAAGTACCATGTCATCCCTGATGCCACCCCTGAGACCTTTAAGAGACTCATGGAAGAAACAACTGACTACAAGAAGGCTGCAGCTATTATTGAGATCTTGGAAAAATCTGCCCATAGGCCCTGCAAACCCTACCTGAAAATGGGCGTTGTCCTCCTTTTGGAGAAATTCAAGCACCAACCAATCATATTGATCAAGGAACACCTGTGGGTAATCAAATAGTGAATCAATCAAAATTTTCATCTTGAACTGGAAAATATTCAATCAATGGTTGAGTCCACTTTCAGGATTGAGGCCTCAATTTCCACATGCTATTGTGCTATGAAGAGTTTGTGATTCTCCTGAAAACAACTCAGGGTTTCTCTGTACAATTGGAACAGCCCAAGCAACATCAAATACTGCCAGAAATACGCCAAGATGTACACTGCACTGAAGGAAAAGGGGACCGTCAAATTCTACTACATTGACAAGTCCTCTTTTGCACCCTCCATGAGAAACAAGTATGGCTACATCCCCAAAGGCAAAAAGAACGGCATTGTCATGAATGACATTTCAATACTTGTATTGAAAACCCAAGAGTTAAACCCCGGTTCCCAGGAGGTGGATCCAACCCGCCAGACCAGTCCAGGACCCTCCAATCCGTTAAAAGACAGGCTCAAATTGGTAAATTACTCCACGTTCTGCCGGCCTACTAAGAGGACCCTCCATAGATCACTTGAGTCACACAAAGTGGACAGGGGACCGCCCGCTCATTAAATTGCAAACCTGAGTTAACGAGTTACTCCAAGACCTGCCAGCCCCCCAGAGACAATTCCCCAAATAGTCATCAGATTGATGCCAACCTTGGGCCATCAAAGACCCAAACCTATGCAGAGGTTGCAAATTGCCTTAAGGAGGTTAAGACAAAACCTATTTTTAACCTTTCCAATGGCCACCAGCAACTGCCAGTCTCCTGCCCAGAAGGGGTAGTGCAATTGGACTACTCAGGTGACATAGCAAACAGTGGCGGCAAAACAAAGTGTCGCCTTTCTGATTTGCCAGAACAAGCACAACCTGGATCTGTTGCCCTCGAGACCCCAAGCCAAGACCCACGCCCCGCCAGTGCCTTGTCTGCAAACCTGAACCCTGCAAAAATCAAAGAAGCAAAGTCCCAGAGTATAAAAACCCTGGCAGTACGGCAAAACCCCCATTGTCATTTTAAATAATAAAGTTTTATGAACCTTTGGTTTGAACAAATCTTACCCTATCTAGTCTTAGTGATCTTCTATCTTAACTCCAGCCAAGTAGACTATCAGGAAACTTCCCCCACTGGAGACCAACCTGCTGACCCTCCCCAGGCACTATACTGTCCCCCAGGAGCCCCCTTTAGACCTGTGCATTTTACTGAATACCCCCCAACCCAGCCTATTCAGAGTACAACTTGGAAACCATCCTCATTGCTGACCCTTTGGCAAGGACTAGAAGTACCAAGTACATAGGACGCAAAGGAAAGAGGGTCAAGATCCCGCCCTTACTGTTCAAAGACAAGTACAATTACCTGCCTGCCTACTTTGTTCCTATGACTCCTCCTTTAACACCACAACCAGACTGCCCGTTGGAACCCACTGCCGCAGCCAAGACCACCTCTACCCAACTGTTTGGAGTACTCTACATTACTTTGACAGGATTGGTAGATTCCATGGTCCCCAACTCTGGACCTTGGTCCTTACTCGGGCAATCTGTATCTTATATTATCAAGTTAGCACCCAATCTATGGTGGGCCCTACCCACCGGCTCGGCTGTACCTCACCCCAAGCCGCCCAAGGCCTCTACTTACAACTGGCTTCCTGACAGGCTTGTCCTGGCGTGTGGCTGTGTGTTCTATTGCATACTTTATGGTAGCTCTTCTTGGTCCCCTTGGTATTGAACTATACCAGATTATCAAGGGTTCCCATAATAGTGGCACCTTTCTGGAACTTCTCTGATTGGTTCAGGAGCACCTCCAAGTAACTAGTTCGGGCTTAACTAATGTTATTGTATTGGATAATGTTGGGCTCCACAAGGTGGCAGATATTCTCAATGAATTCCAGGTGATTGATCCTGGTGTTGAAATTGGCTCCCAACAATTGGCCATATCTAATTTTCACCTGTTATTCCTCCCTGCTTATTCCCCATTCCCTAATCTAATTGAAGAGGTCTTTGGGTGGCTCAAGCAAGTAGTCAAGAAAGGGGCACTACCTTGTCACAATGATTTATTCAATTTTCTGCAAGTCAGTTTCCATACCCTCCCAGCTGAGACTGTGGCTAAATTCTATGTCCACACTGATTTTTTTCTCCCTATGTGCCTCTACAAGCAGCCAATCAATTAAAGGCTTAGCTATTTCAAATGTTTTTTATTCTATTTTTAATGTTTGTTTTTTATTTAGTTTAGTTTATATTAGCTTTCTTTATATGAGCCCAATTTTATATCATCAGGTATAATAAAAATTAATAAAGCAAAGCAAAGTCAAATGAATGAATCAATAATTGAATGAATAACACACAAAATTAATTAATTAATTTCATATTTGATTTAGTTTAGTTTATATTGGTGTTCTTTACATGATTCTGATTGTATAATGTCATATATAATAAACATTAATAAAGCAAAGATGGATGAATGAATGAATTAACATACAGAAATATTTATTTTTTATTATGTATTTATTTTTTGAAAATAAATGGTTTGATTAGAGTAGATTGTAAATAAGTTATATATAAAAAATTTAAAAAAAATATTTAGGTTTAGAGCTTTATTGGGGGTGTGAGCAGCGGAATTCCCAGACTTGATGTTGAAATAAACTAGCAATTTTTATTGCTAAAGTGTATGTTGACATTGCTCCTGTACTATATAGATTGTGGCAGCTTGAGTATGGTAACACTGTGATAAAATTGGCTAAGAGGATCTTTTCTGATGGAGCTATCATTATATAGGTGGCAGCAAGAATGGCTGAGTACTGAATAATGTGCCCAATTGAGCTGTACCCAGACACAATCCTTTTTCCATCTAGTAAATTTCTAATTTCATCCAGCTTTATAATTACATCAGGCAGGTTGTGTGCTTCTGCTTTAATCCCTATCATTACAACAAGACCTAGGTAAACAATTAAGTGAAGTCTCTGCCCCGCAAACAATTCTGAGAACTCACAAAATTACTGTATAGGGTACTTATTTTACTTCTAAGGGATGTTATAGTAAAAGGGTTTCCCATCATTTGCGGTATTCCAGTTTCTTCAGAGCAACAGGATGTCCCAAAGTCTCCAAGGACACCCATGACGGCAGTCAGGACAGCAGACAAACTGTTGGTAAGGTCAGTTATTTTTTCTTTAAAAAATTTTAGGACGTGGGATATTGTGTTTGGTTGGGAAACAGAAACAGACTTCTTCTTGTCCTCTCTCCATTTCAGGTAAGATTTGACATGGCATGTTTTTGACAAAGTCCCAGACAAGGAGGAAAAAGAGCTTGCAGAGTTTTGGGGTGGAACATACTGGTCAAGGTTGAGGTTAGGGGCCGCAGCCAAATCTGCAACCCACCATTCAGAGCCATTTGTTTTGGTTAGAGTTTTACAAGTTGCTCTGATTTTATAAAGTAATTCTTTTCTAATTTTTCTAACATTTCAGATTATACAGTTGACGTCAAACCAGCTGACACCCAATATGAGGAATATAGTTGCTGTAAAAGGTTTGAGATATGTAGGGTTTTAGGTATTGGTGGACTACTCCTTTGTTTCCTTCTATAAGTAAAAAAGTTAGTACTGTAAATTCAGAGCCTGGATGTAAAAATTCAGGATTTTCAAATCCTTGGTCCAAATTTCAAATCACTTTTGCAGACAACTCAGCTGAGTGAAAATTAAAATATTTAATAAAATCAACCATTTAATTTGACTTTTTTTGATTGATTTGAATTGGCAAATTTTGAATTCTTTGAGCAGATTCCTCAACTAACTAAAGAAAAAACACAAATTGTACATTAGAATCCTGAATTTCTGATTCATTTATCCTGCATTTGCTTGTTGAGATTTTCTGTATGTCTAAAAAATCATAGATAACATGAAACTAGTAACAAATATGAAATTGTGGGATTGCCAAATCCAAGACCCAAATTTCAAATAAAAAATGAGGTATATTTGAAATAAATATAATTTATGGGTGTCTCAAAAAGGATGTTAAAGGATCTAGAGTGTATTTGTGCTGATTCTTTTAGGAAGCACAGGCATTCTCAAAAATCACTCTGTTTCATTTTAGGGCGGCTAAAATTTAGATCATAATATTCACCAACTTACCATATTTAACAATAAAATTGACTAAAATATGCACTCCTCTTTTTGAGTTTAGTTTTTTTACCATAGATTTATTATGTTTTCTTCTAGAAACAACCAAGTAAACAAGCTGTTCCCTGGCCTTGATGAAATCATGCAGGGCTACGCTGGGTCTTTCAATAGTGAAGCCTCTGTCTATGGTCACTCCTAACACCACAGACCCCTCCCCAAGCACTACCCAGGAGTGTGTTCTTTCTCCCACATCCTCAAGCATGGCCCTGTTTGCCCATCATTCACAGGCAGCTGCTAATCCAGATTTTGTATCAACACTAGCATTTGGAATTGGCCAATTTAGCCAAGGGGTCACCCAGGGAAGCTGGAATCCAGAAACAGCCAATCAGATGGCACCATCTGGTTCCCAAGACAGACACATTCCACCTCCAGCCAATCAGCTTGAAAGACGCAGAAGAAAATTGATCACCCCAAAAATTATTCTCAAAATGGTTGAAAAGCAAGGGATGCTTATGTCCCTTGGGGAAATTGCGGCTGTGATGGGTTTTGCAAAGTCCACTGTGGCTGCAACCCTGCATGCTCACGCCAACTGTGGCCCCCTCCCAAGAAGACCCCAACTGGTGCCTGTACTTCAACCAATGGTGAAAAGCCCACCCCCTTATGATGGCCATCATAGAATGTGACCCACAGATGCCCCTGGTCCAGGTGTGTCTCCAACTGAGACTCCACAGCGTTTTCACATATAAAAACACAGTCAATTTGTGGATGCACAGAGTTGTGGTTGGTGCTAAAATTTTGTTCAATCAAGTTTTTAGTGGTCCCAGTTTGGTGAATACCAACTTCTACAATTTAACCATCATTAAGTTTATAAAAGGGAGGGCAATGAGGACGCACAATGACATCATTGTCTTGTTGTATGCCAAGATTTCTGCAAGTATCCAAGATTATGGAGAAAAGTGCATCCAATCTGACGTTTACAAGTGAGGCCCAATTTTGTATTGATTTTTTAGGGGTTTTTTGGCAGTTTCTGTCAGTATTCACCTTTCTTTAGCTTCTATTATCAACCTAGTCTTTATCTTGGTATATTCTACTTTCATCTGGATACCTATCTTGGGTTTTTCTCACACAAAGCTTTATAATTTCCTCTTTTACTTCTTATCTTAACAAGCTCTGTTTTTTTTGTTAATTGGGTCTTTTATCAAGCCTTCTTAACAATCTAACAAACTGTTAGCTCACTTTTTGAACTCTTTCTACCTCTGCCACAGTTTTGAACCCAATATCTTAATACAAGAGTTTGTTATTTTTTCTTCAAACCTATTTTACCTACTTGCTTATGCCATCACTCAACTTTGGCTTTGATTTTCTGCTCCTCTGGCCCTTTTTGCTTTTACCAAGTGTTGTCCCCACCTGCTCTTGCTTGTTTGTCCTTTGTGGTTACACATTTTTACCAGCTTAAGCTAAGAAAAAAGCTCCTTTAACTTGATCAAATCTTCACATTGTTTTTCACTTAACCTAGTTGGTTAATTCCTTCTCCAAATTCTTGTACCTCAATTCTCTTAAGTTAATAAAAAGGCTTAATTTTTCCCTCTCAACTCTAAGTTGAGATTGTTTGACTTGCACCCCAACAGGTACTTGTTAGGTTTTGTGGCTTGTGTTTTCTTAGAAATCTTATTTATTTCTTAAATTCATTTTTCTTTTCTAATTCTAGTTCTATGATTCCCTTTGATTAAAATTTTCATTGGTGAGCAATTTTTATAGTGGAACACACACTTTAAGTGTTGATAGCTTTAATTTGCCAGCTAGTGCTGAGCATTACCATGACTTAGAAATTGAATTTTTGGTCCAATCTTCAGTCATTAAGACATGTCTTTATTTCATTTTCTTAGGCTTGATCATTTGTCTTGGTCCATATTTTACTTATCATAAACTTTTAGGAGCTTAAGTGCAGTTATTGTTAAAAACCTTACCTACATTTTTATACTTAACAAACATTAATATTCTTGGGTTGAAGGCTTTAGTCTCAATAATTTACCCCAATCCTTCAGACCTTATAGTTTCCACATTGGGTGTCAATTATTACTCAGCAATATCAAACACTTCAGATGGGTATGCCTATCAGACATAGCTCAAGGACATGCTAGAGAAGTGGGCTACCCAACAAGCCGTGCACACAGTTGTACTGAGTGCGGAGATGGAGCAGCAGTAATGGAAAACCAAAGAAATTTGGGCTGTGGGGCATAAATTTTTTCCTATACCAACAGCCATGCTAAAATACATCTTGCAGATGTATGTCTTTATAATTTTAGTTTGGTCTCAGGCGCTCAAAGCCTGCCACCTACAACAAACTGTGCACCCAAATTGAGAAGGGGTGTGGGCTTTTCCCTTTTATATTTTTCCAGGACTTATCAGATCTTAGCATCTCCTATGAAAGTGATAGTGTTGTAACTGTGCTGTTTTAGCAGAGTTACAAGGGGGAAAATATTTAGAAGCTAGATAATAATCTTTATTGAGAGATAGTGATTATATAGTTGATGTGAATCAAGGATAACAGGAACATGATTGTGGTGATCACACGGCTGGATGGTGAAGGGGGTGGCTTGATCCTGGTAAATGGAGTCAAGCGCCAAAACAATGTATCCACTGTAAAGGATCAGCATCTGTTCATGTTGTTGGATTTGATAATTTAAGTTGACTTCCTAGTCTGGATTCAAGTGGCTGGTAATCAGATTGCGGGTCACAAACCTGCTTGTTTAGAACCTTGCTGGCGGGACAAGCCTGCTGTTTTGACATCACCCCCCCCAACTGAAGGTTGGCCTCCTCTGGGGGTAGGTTGTCAGGGAGGTTGTGAGGAGCCCGGGCACTGTACTGGACTAATTGTTGTTCTGTGACAGGCAGGGTGGTTTCTTGTTGTTTTTGTCTTGCTTTGCAGGGTATTAGGCAATCATGGTGTAGGGTCTTTTCTTGTTTTTTGAGTCCTTGCACAAAGTAAGTGTTGTTTTTGTTTACCTTTAGGATAATGGAAGGGCCAACTTTTTCTGGTTGCAATTTACTTTTGCCAGTATTCATGACCCAAACCTTGTCCCTAATTTCATGTCTATCTTGAATGGGGAAAAAGGTTTTTGGTAGACGTTCTTTTTCCTTTTCTGTTTGCTTGCTATTGGCCTCTATGACTTGAGGGTTTGAGCGTGGGGGGACTTTACTTGGGATTTCCAGTTTGGGTCCTGTAATTGCTTGGATGATATTTGGCTGTGTGCCATATACCAACTCAAAAGGGTTCTTCCCGGTGGATCTGTCCACTTGGGGTTGGCACACAAGTAGTGCATTTGATAGCTGTTTATACCAGTCTTCAGGTCTCCTGGCAGTGAGCTTGGCTAAGGCTTGCATGAGGCTGCCATTTAGCTTCTCTACACGTCTGTTGGCCTGTGGGTGATATGGTGTTGTCACAGTATGTTTGATCCCATTTTTAGCAAGGTATATGTTGGTATTTTTGGAGGCCAATTCTTTCCCTCCATCAGTTATCAGAAGTTCTGGCTTTCCAAAATTGCTGATTATCTCCTTTACAATAAATTGTTGTACGTCAGTGCCAGTGTGCGCCTTTACTACTTGGGCTACTGGCCATCTTGTAGCAAAGTCTATGGCGGTGATGATGTATTTCTTATTGTTGTGTTTCCCTGGAATGGGGCCAACAACGTTGAGGGCCCATACCTTGAAGGGTAGTTGTGTGCAGATGGGTAGTACTGACTTTGGAGGGGTTTCACTCTTGGAAAACTTTTTGCATACCTCACATTGGTCTAGGACTTCCTGAACGTCACAATATAAGGTTGACCACCAGGCCTTGTGCTTAAGGAACTCATATAGGTTTTGACTCTTGGTGTGTCCGAGGTCTCTGTGATAGTGTAGGATGGTGTCTACTTGCTGGTGCATGGGGATATAGGGAATGGTAGTACTGTCAGACATTTTTCTGTGCAGAGTTCTGTACTTGTCAGCAAATAGGTGTTTGTTTTTGATAACTGTTTACTTTTTTATGTCAGTTGTACCAGGGGGGAAACCCTTGTCCTTTGTTTGTAGTACCAAGAGAGGCCAGTCTGGGTTGAGCCCATTTTCCCCTCTCATGGCACAGACATATAGGCGCAAGAGGGCGTCTGCCATGGCAAGCTCAGGACCGGGTTTGTACTGTATGAGCATATTAAATCTCTCCAATAGCTCCATCCGGCGGGCTTGGCAGCAAGATAGATTTGCTTGGGTTTTGAAATATATGAGCAACTTGTGGTTGGTTACTGATGTGAATTCTTCCTGCTGTTCTAGATAACAATACCATTTGACTAGACAATATACAATGGCCAGCAGTTCCTTGTTGTGTATAGGGTATTGACACTTGCCATCTGTCAACTTTTGTGATTCATAAGCTACGGGCAGGAAGTCACCATCATTATTTTTGATTTGTAGTACTCCCCCAATGGATGCATCTGAGACATCAGTTTCCATTTGATATTCCCTGTCACATTTGGGGTATTGAAGGATGAGGGCTGTTTTGAGCTTCTCCTTGAGGCATCTAAAACAGAGGTCACATTGGGGGGTCCACACAAACTTGGATTTGGCGCCTGTTATGGCAGATAAGGGGGCAGTCAAAACGCCACAGTCAGGTATGAAGCAGCATACATAGGCCACTATCCCCAAGAAGATATGGAGTTCTGACTTATCCTTGGGTGATGGCATCTTGCAGATGGCCTGAATCTTTTGCCTGTTGGGTTTGATGCCGTCTTTTGAGACTATGTGTCCCAGGAAAGGTAATTTCTTGTGGAAGAACTGGCACTTGGAGGGCTTGGCCAACAGTTTGTGTTGTGCCAAGGTAGCAAAGACTGCCTCTAGGTCTTTGTGGTGCTGTTTCACCAAGGGGCTGTAGACAATGATGTTGTCCAGGTAGACTAGGGCATGCTTGCCTATGTGTGGCACAAATACCTCGTTCATGAAGGTCAAAAAGTGAATGGGGCATTTGCCATGCCAAAGTTGAGCACCACACATTTGTATGAACTGTATTTAGTGCAGAAGACTGTCTTGGGGATGTCTTCCTCCTTAATACAAATCTGGTTGTAGCCTGTAGTCAGATCAATCTTGGAGAAGAATGTGGCTCCTCCCAAGGCATCAAAGAGATTGTCAATCAGTGGTAGTGGATAAAAATTCTTTATGGTAACTTTGTTTAGGGCTCGGTAGTCTGTGACCAGACGTAAGGTACTGTCCTTCTTGGCCACAAAGAAAACGGCAGCCCCAAAAGGAGACTGTGAGGGGCAAATAAGTCCTTTCTTCAATGCCTCCTTGAGATAGGCGTGTAGGGTGTTGTCTTTGTTTGGGGTCAGCCTGTAGATAGGGCGTGCTTTGGGGACAGCCCCTTTGAGTTGGATGGAGTGTTAGATGTGTTTCTCAGGGGGCAGCCCAGGTAGCGCTTCTTTGAAGATTTCTGGATGACAGGTCACAATTTTGAAATCCTGAGGTGTGGAGGTATCCTGGTGATCTTTGAAGTGTATGATCTTGTACTGGCAGGAGTCCCAGTCAATTGCCTTCAGGTTTTCTTTTTTATCCAGGGTCTCTGTGATGCGCACAAAAACGTGGTTGTGCAGGAGTTGGTCCACTGAGTCAGGGTAGATCTGGTGGTTGACACCTTCACACTTGATGGTCAAGACTGAGGTTGCTCAGTCTACGTGAGGGTTGTTCTTTTGTAACCAGTCTAACCCCAGTACAATTTTAAGTCTTGTGAAGTCAATGACAGGACTTTGGATGGTGGAGTGGAGGTTCTTGAGCATGACAGAGAAGGGGGTGGTTTCCCTTGTCACAGCAATGTGGTGTTAAACAGCCAGGACCACGTTCTAAATCTGCAAAGGATTAGTGGCTAGCTTGAACTTTTTCACAAAGCTGCTGTTGGCTAGGGTTCAATCTGCGCCCAAATCCAGGAGTGCTGAGCCTGTGTAACTGTGAAAACAGAAAGGATAGGACATCAGTTTATTGGGATGTCTGGCAATGATGTACAGTATTGGGTCCTCTGAGGGTACTTGGATTATTGGGCATTGGTCCACATCCTTGGGTCGGTACTCATCATTGGGCAAGTTGGGATCTATGCGGGGAGAGCTTGGCTTGCTTAATGCTCTCCCTGGGCTTTTCCCTCATCTTGGTTGCCTTGTGTGGCAGTGATACAGAAATGGGTACAATTTGACTGGCTGTTGTTTCCATTCCCATGTGTGTTTGAGCTTGTGGGTTTATGATTGGTGTTATTCCCGTTGTTTCCTGGGATGGTCGGGTGGAGCGCTTGCCTGTGTGGGAATCTTTGGGTCTCTCTTGTTTTCAAGGTATGCCTTATGAAGGGTGTTTGAGGTTTTCTCCACTTTCTCTGCTTTGTGGTACAAGCTTTGTAGGTTGGTCACTTAGTCCAGGTTCACGTGTCTCATCACATGCAACTTGAAGGCGTTGTAGTACATGAGGTGCGTGGCTGGGGTGTCAAAGGCCATGTCTGAAGGTGCACAAAGTTGGAGTTCCTCATAGGCGCAGGTGAGCTCTCTCACAGTCCCTGTCTGGGTTAGGTTCTTTACTTGACGTATGATCATGAGCGCAGTGTTCTTAAGCACAAATCTTGCCAGGAAATCTTGTTTGAAGGTATCCCAGTTCTTGTTGGCATGCTCCTTGTGCCACTTGTCACACCAGGTGCCAGCATCATGGGTCAGGCAGATGGAGATTTCTGCAATCTAAAACCGTTGCAGACATTCCATCTGGGCCAGCTTTCTCTGGGCGGACTGGATCCATGCGGCAGTGTTGTTGTCATTGGCCCCAGCAAAAGGTTCCAAGGCAGCGCTTTGCAGTCTTTGGGCTACATAGGTGGGCATGATGTTTTTGTTGGTTGGTTGCAGAATAGAATAGGGGGCCTGGAAGAGCCCTTGTGCAGACATGGCGTTGAAGGTGGGTAGTGGGATCCCCGTGTTCTAGTACAGGACAAAGCCATCAGGTATCTTGGTACCAGGGGTGTACGGGGTCCAGTCAGGCGGGAGGCCAGACATAATTCTGTCAAGGATTTGTTGGCCACAGCGCATGCAGGCAACAGGTAGAATTTTTCAAAATAAGGTAGGATGGAGAACCTACCTGTGCTACAAATGTTGTAACTGTGCTGTTTAGAAGAGTTACAAGGGGGAAAATATTTGGAAGCTAGATAATAATCTTTATTGAGAGATAGTGATTATATAGTCATTGTGAATCAAGGATAACAGGAGCATGATTGTGGTGATCACATGGCTGGATAGTGAAGGGGGTGGCTTGATCCTGGTAATGAGTCAAGCGCCAAAACAAGGTATCCACTGTAAAGGATCAACATCTGTTCATGTTGTTGGATTTGGTAATTTGAGTTGACTTCCTATTCTGGATTCAAGTGGCCAGTTAATTGGATTTCAGGTCACAAACCTGTTTACTTGGAACCTTGCTGGTGGGTTAAGCCTGCTGTTTCAACATTGCTGTTTCTATTGTATGGAGAAATACCCAATTCTTTCCATGAGAAGCCCATATTGACCATAGTTCTGTATATGAGAGTTTTTATAACAGAAAGCCTGAACTCTGTGGCCAGCATTGATTGAACAGAGAGTGAGTCCAGGTGACAACCCTTGGTTACCCACTGCTTGATTGCATCAATATGCACTGGCAGCAGGAGTTTTGGCTGATGGTTAGCCTCTGGAGATTTTTTAATTTGACCAGTGTGGCCATATCTGGTATTGGCTCTGTTGACATATCTCTGGCTGTGACATTGAATGAGACGCAATATACCAAACTGCCATTCCTCTGTGTAGGCAATTGAGGAGAGTTTCACACTCACTATCTGTCAATTGACACCTTCTCTTGATGGGTACTGCAGCATCTAAGCTTTTGGGCTCAGCACATGGTACAGGGACCTTTGTGTAGAAGGTGGGATTATTCTTGTCTGCAATGGCACCATCAATTGTTGAATACACAAAAGGCACAGATAGCTCCTCAGATGTGGCCAAAGGCTCATATGAGGTGTCAAAAGTGCAGTGGCATGCAGTGGCAACTCTGGTATCCAGAGTGTGGGTCTGTGTTACAACTGATCACACAGTGTAAAGTTACGCCTCCCCCTTAGGCCTCTACTTCAATTCCTTCCAAATGCGTGGGAATTTCTACCAAATTATGTTTGAATATTTATCTTAAATGTTACTGGAAAAGCCCAAGAAAGGCCATCAACTTAATATTTTAGAATTATTCTGAAGATGCCCCCGCCTAACCCACCCAAGAGACACCTCTGGTTAAATATCATGTGCAAGAGCAGCCAGGAGCAGTGATAATTGCATCCAAAGCATATTCCTGATGTTAGTTGGTTCAGTTTTCCTTTCAACTATGTTCATTCAAAAATTTTCAAGATCTTTCTGCCTCAAGAAATGCATTTGTATCCGCTCATATCATTGGTCAATTGGTTTTTGACATTCAATCTACCACCCTAATCCTATCACATCCCTTAAATGAATGCAAGTGTTGTAAAAGACCTTGCTTCATCATTCTCTACTCTAATAAAGCTCAAAATTTGTTAGTTTAATTTGGCCTTCTGGGTTTTCCTGTTGCTTTTGGTGTTCAGTTAATTCCTTCTCCCCTTTGGCCTCCCAGGAATTGTTGGCAGCAATCTTTTGGTTGTTGCTGAAACCGCGATTTTATTGTGGTTGAGAGCTTGGTTTTATTTCCTCTTAACCTGCTCCCCAATTCTCACACACAGTAGAGGTGTATGTAACATCATTGTTCCCAATGACCTTGGTGTAGGAGACTTTGGTAGCAGGCCTCAAGAGCGGCTTCTGCCTGGGATTCAGGCTGGTTGATCTGGCTTGGGATGCGGGAGGTGGTTGGCTGGCGCTGACGCCTTGGGAGGCCTGTGTGTTGGCATTACTCCCCTTGAGCTGTGTTCTAGGTCTATTCTTGGACCCTCTGGAACGCCCTCATGGATGGGCTGCCCCGCGGGCTGGTGCATGAGCTGGTTGGGAATCAGATCGTCTGCCCATAAAAATAAAATAAAAATATATATTGGATTAAATATATGTTTTATTTAGATTTTTGGCTTAGTTTTGTGTTGCTGTTTCTCTTGATTTAGTCTTGATAGGGACAGAATTTCTATATCTGTGATTTGAAGTGTATAATATTTTACTTGGGCCTATTTTAGATGGGTTTACATTTCAATTGATTTTTATGTCTAAAGATGATTATTGATATTGGATTTTTGTTTGCTTTTAGTCATAGTGGAGCTTCTCAGTTTGGGTTACTGTTTCTTAGTAAGCTTAACATGTATTTAAAGTTGATTCCAAATCATACAATTATTATTTGAGTTTATTAGTGGCTTTCATTTGTGATTTGAGATTTGGTCCTAGGATTTGACAACCCCGTATTTTCGCCATTATGGTCTGAATTTACTGTATAGTGATATATTGCAAGTATATTTAGGTAATGGGGGAAATTTAGCACGATTGCATTTTGCTATTGTGAAATAAATTGATAGACATGTCAGCTAGAAATAAAGTGGTGAAATAGTGTTACATCCAGGCAACCGTATGGCAGCGGCTTATTGTAGCTCAGGTGATAGAGTTGGTCCGCCATTTTTGATCATTAAACTGTTCCAGGCTAGAATGAGATCAACTAATCAGGGCGGCTGAATAAAGTGCCACGTAGCGTTACATGATATGACCGTTCGATCGAGAAATTCCCTCCCGGCCCGTTGCAGAACATGGCTAAAACAAAGCCTCAACCACCAACATGCATACGAGATGGTATGGCAGCCAGGAATAAAATTTTGTAGCATCAAAACTTACATCCAAGGCTGTTGCTGAGGGTAAGCAGGTGGGATGTCTTTGAAGCAGGATCCAAAGGCTACAAGCGATGAGCAAGCGCCATCGAAGATAAACATCTTGGCTTCGCGTATCCCTATTTTCAATCGAATCAAGGAGGCCTTTCTTCCTGCACAAGAGGGGGAGGTTGACCTGATTTCGGATGGATTTGAGATATCAGAGGTACCTTTATTTATGGTTGGTTCTGATTTCGCAGTGTCATTCTTTTGGTTTCCCTGGAGTGGCCACTTGCTTTTCTTATGATCCAGTTCAAAAGTTGCTGGCTTTAGGTTCGTTACTAGCTTTCACTTTTAATAAAATTAGGAACAACTGTGGGCAAAGTTGTTATCTTAGGGCGTGAAGGAGTAGCTTCGAGGGTTAAAGTCGAGTCTGACCAACCTATCAAACATGTTCATTTTTCTTCAAACTTGCCTTTAATCACTGCCGTCACGGAAAATAACCATGTTTATATAATTGATATTGAAAAGGATACTGTTAATCTGACTTTTAAATCCCGTGATATAATAACTTGCATTGCGCCTTACGCCAACTCCAACTGGCTTCTACTAGGAACAGACTTGGGTAAGGTGCAGATTCTGGACTTGGTCTATGGTTATCCGTCCAAATACGAACTAAAGTCTATCCCATCAAAGATCAACTTTATGAAGCTCCATCCTTCTAATAGCGACCAGATTTTGCTGGGTGCTAACAATGGAAAAGCATATTTGGTTGGTTTGAAGGAGGGGAAGGCTATATTAGATTTCGATTTAAGACGCAAAGCTCCTTTGGAGACACCTCCAAATATTACTTCTTTATGCTGGAGTCCCGAGGGTGAAAGTTTTGTTGTGGGCTATAGCAATGGGTGGTTAGCATTCTGGGCCATCTCAGATAATAGCCAGCCAATTTTAATAAGGACACCAACAATCGACACCCTTGATGTCGACCTAGAACTAGCAGTCCCTGAGCAACGGGAACCAATTTCATCTTTGACATGGTGTAAGCATTCAGATATGCACGCGACTACGCTCATCTTAAGTGGTGGGGAAGAAGAGGGCCAAGATCCCCGTCTCACAATAATCAAACTTGGCAAAGAACTTTACCCATCCGTTTCTGAGCTTTCAGCCGAACTTCCTTTTAAAACAGTCAATTGCCTGAAAGCCCTCCCTTCAAGCTATCCTTGGGGCTCAGGAACTCAAGACCCTTTCGCAATCCTTGTTTTATCTGCCGAAGGAGCTTTGCTTAGCTATGACGTTGACGGAGATGCTTTAGTTCTCCCTGGGCTTCTAGATTGGCTTGGAAGCGACATAATCCATACGCAACTCATTGCAAATTGCCCATCTAATCTTCACCATTCACTTCTGGAAAAAAAAGGCCAATACACAAGAGCCTCAACTTAATCTTCAAGGTGGACTTGCTCAGCCGCGGCATGAAGAGAAATATCTTCACGACCTGGTCTTGACTTCACATGGCGATGGTTCCTTAAAACTTTGGGATGCTTCCACAAATGAGCTCTCAAATTTAAAGCATGTCACGATATCACCCTCCCAACAGAATCTACCCTGTGGTGTGGTTCCAAAGCGCTTGGAGTTCTGTAGTCAAGTAGAAGGGCTTTGTGTAGGATATAGCGATAGCACAGTAAGGCTACTTCGGTTTTGTCATGAGCTATCATGCCAAGAACATGATCGCACTCAGACGCCAAATGAAAGTTCCACTCCACAAACACCTGAACAAGAATCTCCGTCGGAGTTCTTCATCAAAGCCAATTCTAGAGAAGATCTGCTAATGTTTGAATTGTTTGGCCACAAGGATGGGTTGGCAGCCATGGAATCGAAATTCGGCTTGTAAGTACCCTGCATAGTCATTTATTAAACAGACGGCGTCAAGACTGGTCACAAGCGACAAATCAGGGCGGTTCACAATCACCCGCTTGAAAGACTGCTGTATTATCTTTTCTGAAACAGGTAGCAAATACATTCTTCACTAAGCATCCAGATGTTTCGTTACAATCTACTGCAACGTCCGATCAGCCAACTGAATACCTGGTCAAGTTGGACATTTCCTTGTGCGATGCCAGCGGTAACCCGATTTAAGGCGACTAATAAGTAAAGTGAGGATTTTGGGGATAAGTAATCTTGCAAATGGGTATTTCTATTTGTTGGCACCTTCATTGGACAAAGTTATCGCCAAAGAGAAAGTGTTTTCAAACCTACTCCAAGGCGAACAGGTGAATAGCCTTTTGTTCTACTCAGGCATCGAAACAACCACAGCTTCTGAAGTGTCGCCTACATTGCCCCACGACAAGAGTTTAGAATCAAGATCAAGCATCAGTGAACGGAAATCTGTAGCATCTCGCTTCAGGCGTGCTTTGAACAAACTTAATGAAAGTGCCAACAAAAGCAACCTATCGACCGAAAAGGCTTCAAGGTTCGAGCCACTTCCCAGCGACTACTTCAACTCCGAGGACCATGTTGTGCTATGTCTTTCAGGAAAGATAGTATTATATGCGCTTTGCAGCAGAAGGGTAGTCAAAATCCTCGAGATCAGACCTGAGCGGGGCAGGATCCTTAAAGCAACTCCTGTCTCTCTCAAAGGTAGCAAGTTTACTTAAAAAACTAACGCCGTAGATCAGGACATGCTCGTGTGCATCAAAACCACTGGGTTCGTTGACATCTACAAGCTCCCAGGGCTGCAAGTTTTGTACCGAAGCGATGCATACTTGTCCCCTACTTTCAAGTATGTTTCCTTTAACGTTAAGACTAACACTCTATAGTGCTGATCAATGCGTAATCACTGATGACGGAAGGGTGATGGTTAATGTAAACAAGAATGAGCTCAGACAGCTCTGTCTAATCAAGGACCACCAAGCGTAAGGATACATTTGATTCATTTTTAATCCGCAAGTCTTTCTTTTCATCCCAAGGCACAGCTGTTCGATCCCTCCAAGGAGGCACCAAAAGGGTCTTCTGGTGAAGGCTCCTGGTTCGTTTTTCCCTTCTCAAAATCTAGAACTGAGGATGTACAACATCTTTGTAAGGCTTGATGGTATCTTTTTTGTTAACAATTTAGTTAACTTGGGGCGCCCCGAAAACATAATTCCAATTGATCGCACTAAGAATAACCAGCATGTCAATCTCAAGGTCTTTACTAGTGCAGCAGACTATATCCCTCCTATCAGCCCTGTGGCCAACTCTAAGCATAGTGAAGTACCTGATCAAGGCGGAAACTCTGCCATGGCTGCCGCCATAAACAGGAACAAAGAGCTGCTACGTGAACGAGAAGATAAGCTTTCTCAGATTGGCGACAAAACCCAGGCAGCAGCAGACTCTGCACAAGATTTCCTCAAGGAAATCCGTGAATTCAACCAAAAGCAGGCCAAGAAGAAATGGTATCAGTTGTAGTCCAGTCTTTCTTTAACTCCCCTGTTCTTTGTGGCTTTGTTTACTTAATCAATGGAAGCTCTTTAAATCCTTCCAACTATCTTATTTAAAGTCAACCTATAAAATTCAAAGGATTGTCTTTTATTGTGTTGCGTTAATGCAGATCAATCTTAATCGCTAGGATGTGACAAATTTGCTGATCTCCCTACTGGATTTCATACCAGTCCAGAGTTCCAATCACTTTAAGAACCACATAGCAATATTCTTCAGTTGCTGGTATAAATTGTTTAAGGATCATTTGATCACTATTAGCCAACCAACCCCTGCTTATTTTGCTTCCTACTATTGCAAGGATACTGCCAATCCATCATCTTTTCTGACAGATGTCACAGTTCATATTTTATCAAACTTTTTGACCATTCAACAACTTCAACTTTCTTCTGATAAACCCAGCCCACATCAATACAGTTTTTACCAGCGTTGTCAAGTCTAAAACAAGCCAAATAATCTATATCGCTGATAATTTCTCTGGGCTCAAATTGCCATTTAAATACAGTAGGCCTCTCAATTCCATAAAGATATCTATTATTGTACCTTGTTTGGCACATTAGATAGCACCTTATGCCATAACTGTGCTGAAAGCTGCAGTTACCAAAAAGGAATTAAAGAGAAATTTAGTCAAGATAAATTTCATTGTGGGTTTTGCACCCTGCAATAGGCCACCAGGGGGTGGCTTGTGGAAGGAGTTTCTCAAAGGTTGATCTTTGGTACCATGTACCTGATCCATTATGGCAGTATAGGTAAATTGCCAATTGTGGTAATACACTTGGTTACAGTTAGGTGGTATATAAGCAGTTGCCCAAATTAGGTGGCAGGTTAGTCAAGTCAGGAGTCGGGTGGCTATCCAATCTGTTGCAGGAATTTGGCTCATCACGGCACCTTCCTCTTGGGGGTCCTTGCCCTCTAGGATGCCAGGAGGTAGGTTGTCTGGGGCTTTGGTGCCATATTGTTTGAGTGGTTGGGCTGAGGCTGGTAGGATGCTTTCAGGTGGTCAGATTCTGGCTTTGCACAGCCTCAACTGGCTGTGATGCATGACATTGTCCTTATGTCTTTTCCCTAGTCCCTGTACCAAGTAGGTATGGTTGGGGGTAAACTTACAGGATGATGGCAGGCCTACCTTCTTAGGTTATAGCTTCAAGCGGTCAGAACCTGTCATGGTAGATTCCATAATGCCGGGTATTGTCCGTCCAAGTAAGAAGGCTCGGAAGGCCAGAAAACCTGTATCAAAATTGACCGAGTTAAGGGATTTAAACCAAACGGTTGATCAAAAATGGGTCACGGCTGCTCCAGTCCGCCAGCTGAAACCAGCTCCCCCTTTCAAACTGACGTTGATAAATTGACGTAATATGAGGGTCACCCAATATGAGCTTGTTAATCAGTATGGTCGTCAGAGACTAGTCACACAAGGGTTCTTTGCAACCTGGACCAGATACTTACTTAGTGACGTGGAAGGGATAGGAGGTCAAGACTCAGGTGGTATTGCTTAGTCAATTTTTCTGATATATATTGAATAGTTTTCCCTGTTTCAACTCTAAGAGTTGAGTCCTCCTAAATTTACTCAATAAAAATCAATTATCCCAAGTTCTAAATTTTAAATTTTAAATTTTAAAAATGCATCCTGTGATTGGGCTGTTACGGTATATCCCGTACAATCTGATTCTGAACCAAATCATTTCAGGAAGATGGGGCCCAGCATCTGGAACTTTGTCATCGGCGCCTCCAAATATCAATTTCATGCCAGCCAATTTTGTAGCTTCTCCCCCCATTCTTGAAACTGAAAATTGTGTCCCTTCTCAATGCCCAGAATTCTACGCTGAAGATGCATTGATGCTTTCCCAGGTCATTTATCTTGGTTTACTTTGGTTAGGACTACTGGTTCTACTTAATCCTGGAGTTACAATTGGAAATTTCACAAAAAAATATCTGAAGCTGCGTTGGTGGTTAATAATCAATTCTATGTGGATTTGGGTGGTAATTCCCCATCATTTAGAAATGGCTTCATATTATCCAGTGATTTCCGTCACATTACTCAACTCTTCTATGTCTGAGTTTTTGGAAGCAGTTTGTCATGAATTTGTGTTTCTTTTCTCCTGCTCTGTTGAGATATCTGTGTTTACTATGTTTATTTGCATCAGTTCATTTCTGAGTTTTCAGTTTGGGCTTTTCTTTAATTTGTGGTTTCCATCTCTGGTTGCAGTTGTAGAGACTGGATCCTCTGTTTCCTATTTCTGTTGTGTCATGTTATTTTGGCGTCCAGATTATTTTCCTGCTCCACCCACTGATGAAATTTTGCGTGAAGTTTTGTCAGCATTATCATTTTATTCCGGCTCTAGCCTTAGTCACAAATCCCAAGTTTACCATGTGATGACAAAGGTTTCTGAAGATGCCTGTGAATGGTTGTTGTCCGCAGTGGAGCGCAATCCACGTGTTTTAACTGAGAGTGCATCTTTATACCCCTTGTTAAAAAATTTGTGTGTATCTATTGAGGAGCTCAAAGTATATTGTAAGCTGTACGCCTTCCATCAGGGTACAACTCCGCTTTTGGTATTCCTTCCTCAGTTTCTTACCTACTGCTGTACAATTGATGTTCCTGAGGTGAATAAACTCTCAGCGTTGTGGTTAGCAGTTGACCAGACTGCCCAAGATTTGGCAGTTTGGGATTCCCTGTTAACCACAACTGAGGCCCTGGTAAGCCAAATTCTTTCTCTGGTCTCAAATCCATCTACTTCCAAACAAGGTACTTTGGTAATTGAAGATAAGCTTGCTGCGCGCTCCTGGTTTTCTGGTTCTGGTCCCGCAATAGTTCCTTCCAACCAAAGCCAGGATTGTTCTCCCCCTAGCTTGTCTCAGCTACAATTGGCGGTGGTGAACAAACCCGGTGATGTGAAGGAGGTCCCTGTAGTGTCTGGTCCTGATAGTTCCTTGGCAATGCTTCAACACGTCATACCTGCAAAATCTTCTGTGATTACGTCTGAAGAGTTGCCCCTTGTTCCTATCAATTGTGATAACCCCGTTCTTCCGGCTGCTGTCCAAGAAATGATTGAGTGTTACTTCCAGGAGCATCCTGCCTCCTTAGCTGCTGTCCGTACCGCTGATGAAAAACAAGACCCTACCAAGATTGCTACCTTTGCTGCAAATAAATCTACTTCTGGTTACTTCTTGTTCTATGGTAACATTGATAATGGTCAGACTATCTATCAGCCAGCTATTTTGTTGGATACAGGTGCTTCCAAAAATTTCATGAGTGTGGAGACTGCCAACTTGCTACAACTCAAGTACCACCCGGGAATGCTTGTTAGGGGTGGGAACTGTCAAAATTTTCCCTCTTTCCAGATGAAGAAGCCAGTTACTTTTGTAGTTGCAGTTCAGTCCTTTACTGCAAGGTTTTCTGTTTGCTCTACCCTAATTTATCCTATCATTTTGAGAGTGAGTTGGTGGAGAGATCATAACGTATCAACCTTACTGGAGAAAAATTAGCTGCAGGTGAAACATTCTTTGGGTATAACTATTTGTATTCTGCTGTTGGATATGTCTAAATCAGAGCAATCATCACAGACCATACAATTGTTTTCTGTCCCTGTCCCCGTAAGTTTGGATTTACCAGCATGCTTACAACCCTGGTCCGCGGCATTTGACGCCACCAGAGGCGAGGTCCTTCCCAAGCACACTCAGTTTGACTTGGACTTTAAGGTTACTGTTGATCTGATTAGAATTGTGTCTCTTATTTACCTTTTAACCTTGAAGAAAGACACATGTTTAGAAGAGTGGACTTGTGACATGTTGGCAAAAGGCTACATTTTTAAGAAGGCTTTGTTGATCTGCTCCCCGTTATTGTTTGTTCAGAAGTCTGATGGGTCCCTTTGTCCTTGTGTTGACTACGGGAATTTGAATAACATTACATTTCTGGATCCTTATCCTTTAACCCTCAAAGCACAGATCTCTAGGTGTGTTGAGAAGGCCAAGGTATTCTCAAAACTGGATCTGTTGAATGCTTTCAATCAAATCAGGATTGCAGAAGGAATGGAGTGGTTAACAGCATTCAGAACAAAGAAGGGTATCTTCCAGTTCTGTGTAATGCCTTTTGGATTGAAGAATGCCCCAGCTTGCTTTCAGCAGTTAATTGATTCAGTCCTGGGGGATCTCTTAGGTGTTTGCACCATCGCATATATGGATGATATCTTGGTATTTTCTCTGGATGAGGAGTCTCATAAGGCTCACTTGTTGGCAGTTGTAGAGCGCATTCTCCAAGCAAACTTGATCATCAAAAGGAGTAAGTGTGAATTTTTTAAACGTAAGGCTACCTTTCTGGGTAATATTATCTTTGAGGATGGCCACACCATTGCCCCTGAAAAGGAAGCTGCAGTTTGATAGTATGCTACGCCTGTGACAGTATCCCAACTTTGTAGTTTCTTGGGTAAATGTACGCTCTTGAAGAAATTCACCCCCCACTTGTCTGAGGTGGCCACCCCTTTATATTTGGCTAGTGGAAAGACAACTTTAGTCTGGACGCCTGAGTGCGCAAGTGCCTTCTCAGAAGTCAAGGCTCTATTGTTGTCCTCCCCAGTGCTAAGACATGTGGATCCTGAGCTTCCTTTTGTGGTTTCCACCAATGCATCTAAATACACTGTGGCTGGTGTGCTATTGCAGACGGCTAGTGATGGGATTGAGAGACCTGTAGGGTATTTCTCCCGGAAGATGGAGGCTTGAGAACACAACTACATGATTTACGGCAAGCAATTGTTGGCTGTTGTGGAATTGTTAAAGCATTGGCATCACCATCTCATGTCAGCATGTCATCTATTTGTAGTAAGAACTGACTACAAAGCTCTTCTATACTATTGAAAACCCAGGGTTTTGTTGGGTCATCAATCCAGATGGCATGGTGATCTGTCAAGATACAAGTTCTGCTACAAGTTTATTAAGGGATCTGACAATCACTTGGCCAATGCACTAAGCAGGAACCCTTCCCATCTCCCAGATGTTAGTATGAATGCCGAGTTTAACACACATATTATGATTACAGACGAGGCTGTGGTGCCTTTTGTACTGCCTCCACCAGCTACGTTGGCTATCATGTCCTTAGCTGAGGGCGCAGACCTGGACTTGTATTCCAAGGTCAAGTTTCTGCAACCTTTGT